>PQWD01004788.1:0-12978 GCA_019425675.1 Leucinodes orbonalis | reverse complement strand
CATTTACTTTTGTTAAATGCAGCTACAGGCACATATCATAGACGTTACAATTTATTAAAAGCACTTTGATACATTTTCGGCATAATGAGTGCTGCCACTTTAACCTTGCCATTTTGACCGCTAATGACGCTTTAAGGAGCCAGACATAGATTTTCTATTTGTTAGATTCCCGGTTATATCAGTCTGTACCTACTATAAGAATATTACGACATTTCAGAATCCCGTATTTGTATAAGTAATCGTTGGTCACAGTGGTGTGCGCGAGCGAGCGAGTAATGTTCGCCTAGAGAAATGCAATGTCAGCATCCAACTGTTAGATAACATCCAAGCATTGTCACTAACTGTCTGCTGTGCTCAAAGGCTTCACGGGGTTGTAAAAGCCTTTATGTAAAGACGTACGGTTGTACAAAAATAATAGTTTTATCACGTTCAATATGACTGACCTGCGACTAGTTACAATGTTTATTACATGTCTATTAAAAGAGCGAGACATGGCACAGATAATTTCTGCGAAAGGGAAAATCGAAAAAGAAGACCATTTTGATTTTCCTTTTTACCTAGAGTATAGGGTAGGGTTTTTATCACTTTTCAATTATTTTCGCGCAATTACAGTAATGCGAAATTAAGTAGCACGTGAATAGAAGTGCGTAATTAACTACCGAAACCTGCATGCATTCCGATTTTAAGTGAACAAGAGGCAAACAAACTTACGAATAAACTGGTGTTAAGTGACTTCAAGACGAGACTACGTTCGACTACTACTACTAGTCTACTGGGGGAGACCCATTTTCACATTATTTTTATACTAGCTTACCTAGGTCTCGTCGAAAATGTCAATTGACTATTAACACAATATCAATCGCTCGACCGTAAATGTTTCACACCTTGTTTCTTTACAACTTTTCCTAGATTTCTGTATGTTCTGCGTATCAGAAGTATCACTTCGAAAGAATGACTCCTTATTTTTACTATAAAACTAAGTGCTTGAATTTGGATCTATAGAAATATTTTCAACGATATTACTAAAGCGCACATCGACAAATCATAAGCTTATCAAGAGGCTAATGTTAGCATTAAGTACATTCGGGCCATTCGCATTTCGGGTACATACAAATGTACGGAAATCACGTCGCCACCCTCATATGTTATTCAAAGCCATCCGGAACAACTGAACCGAATGCAACATTCAGTAGGTGAGCCGATTAATTATTACAACGCACTGAATTTCAAGTATTAACAGGAACTCGTAATCATCGTATGCAAAGGGAAAAACATAATTTCAAAAGCTCGGTGATTTACTTGGCTTTAATTCGAAATTTCGACAAACACTATTTCGATAGCACACTACTCAGACAAATCACATGTTCGACAGCACACTTCTTGTGCTATCGAACATGTGATTTGTCGAAGTAGTGTGCTGACGAACATGTGATTTGTCAAAGTAGTGACCTGACGTACATGTGATTTGTCAAAGTAGTGTTTTCAAAATTCAAAATGAATGCCAATGTATGGCTTTTGAGTGACTACTGGATTTCTTGTGACTCAGTAGCTATATTTCATCAATTTATACCTGATGATGATGTCATCATATCAGCCACGTGATGTCGACTGCGGAAAATTGGATTTTAATTACCGTGATAGACTCGGTACCGAGTCGTCTAGATAGGTACCAACGCAGTGCCAGATATCGTCCCGTGAAATAGAAGTGATTTGCACTTGTGAGTTTCGGGATGAGGGCACTGTAGCTACTGAAATAACCGGTTACGATAGACCAAATTAATATGTAGTCTGTTCGTCTTGATGAAAAAATAGACTGTCTACTGTTATTTATTTCCTTCAACACTGCATCTGTCATGGTCAGGCGTATCACTTACCACCAGCGAGCGAACTGACCGTCTGTTAAGACATAAAACAGGCCTTACCCAAAACTCTCATATATAGGGTACTTGGACCACAGCCGAGAACGCTGGACCAGTAAGTATTGGTACTGTCGGTAGACCACCAGAGCCTCATTCTATTACACCTAGGGGTAGGTTGTGGACTTTCTATATCACACTCTTGACACACCTACACGCACAAGTACATAAATGCATAAGGTAAATAATATTTATACGATTATTATTATTGTTATCCTTAAACATCGTGAGGAAACCTCCATGCACACCTGCGAAGAAATTCGAAGGTTGTGTGTGAAGTCGTCCAATCCGCACTTGGCCCGCGTGGACGACTAAGGCCTAATCACCCTATACGGATAGGCTCGTGCCCCTCGGTGGGGACGTTTAATGAGCTGATGATGATGATGATTATCCTTAATTGTAATACATACTTGGAATTGTGTATTATTCGGAAATTGTAAACTTAGTGTTTTTTTTTACGTTGTTAATAATATCGCAAATCAAGAAGGCACTTAGTAAAAATAATATGTACGAAGAAGCGTAGTCTCCTGGTACCGGCATTGCTATGCTTAAAAGGAGACTTCCACAACTGATATGTATCTTTTACCTTTGAGAAAGCAATAAATAAATTTTGAATTCTTAAATCAGCAGGAAATGCCACATGGGCTAGTAAACAATAAGCCGGCTACATCCACGGTGAAGTTGGTTTAGGACTAGCATATCCATACCATATAAAAAAAAGTATATTTACCGTATACATAGCCGGCCACTAGACTAAAGCTCTTACGATCGATGGAGCAAACCAAAATAGAACAAAATCCAACACTTAATCGATACGCAGGGTATCTTTTTATTGCCGTAACCTGCTGCACTGGCTACTTCGGTTGTTCGACTAGCGCTTAATAAAAACGTAGTAATATGCTATCTAGTAACTATGCTTCACGGTAATTATGCTAGATAGTAAAGTGTTGGCTTGACGTCGTTCAAGATGACATGCGTGCTAATGGTGTAACAGTTTTGGATGCTAAGGATCGTGCAAAGTAGAAGAGAAACTGTCGAAAAGCAGACCCTGGGCTTTGGAGCGCAAGCTCCGAAAGTAACCGGGAATATCGCTGAGATGATGATGATGATGATTATGCTATCTAGTAACTATATATGTTTTTATACTTTTTCAGCATTCATCAAATTTACCCACAAAAATAAAAGGGCTTGAAATACCGACTTGGAGACAATTCGATGTCTGCAGTTGCCTCGGCGAAGATTGATTGCCTTAGGCAATAAAGGAAATGATGACAAGCAAAAGATACACCAGCAAGCACTTTTTGGTATACGACACTGAAAACATGAGTTGACGCTCTGAGCGGGTTACAATACTGATAAATAAATATTGTTATTCTTCGAATTTTCGAAATTATATGTACGTTTATCCGACGCTATTACGGTGAAGAAAAGCATCGCGAGGAAACCTGCGTCCACCTAAGAAGAAATTCAAAGGTTGTGCATGAAGTCGGCCAAATCACAGTGAGCCCACTTTTATGAGTGGATGATGATGACAAATCGACATGCACACAAATGCACGGGAATCGGGAAAAATTTTACCCAATACATCACATAGATTATGGCCAGCTATATATATTCATTCAACTATATATTATATATTGGTTTCTAAGTTAAATCAAGCAGTACTTTATGTATTTAGTAGTAATCCCTAAAATTTCCTTGACAAAACAGCAAAATTCACCACCGAAAACTAAGCCTATATAGAGTACTTGCAAAAATATTACACCATACCTTTAAGTAGTCAGAGTTCATAATAAACATAAATTGTAAGCTTAGAATGCAGGAGCTATGCAACAATGCAATAATTGCAGCATTACGTTGGCCAGATGCAACTTTGCACGCTGCCAAAAGTCTGACCTACAAATTGGAGGGAAACGGGACTCGTTTCAGGAGCACCCCATTCACTTCAGTAGAAAAAGGGGATTACAGACGAGCGAATACAACTGTACGGTTGTTGAATATGTATTGAAACAAAACTGGCATAACAAATCACTTTAACAATCAATTACAACCTTTTAGAATCGACAAATTAATTGAGCAGCTATTTGAACTCCGACAAATTAACTTATTTGCACACATTTGAACGTTTTTTATAACTTTTTGATATTTAAAAATATATCTCATATGAGGATAATCATAACGACGGTCTGGGAGATTGAGATGGAATATTGTACGAGCATAATGAGCGTTTCCGATTTACATTTACACTCAGTCCACATTCCAATATATAGTTTACTCGTATTTTCTTTTTTTTTTCACAAAAGCTTGCCGCTCGTCTGCAATCTCCACAACTTTGTTACAACGAATTCCACTCCAGCCAGGGGCTAGTGAATAAACGTATTCGTTGCAACCTTGCCAAAATCAGTTTGGTTCATACATTTTAATCGGACTACTACCGATAAAGCTGTGATTTTACTGTATCTGTAGTTAAGTACCCAATAGTAGGAGCTTCTTGCTTGAATTGGGTCTAGAAATATGTCCGTGGATATTCTTTTATACCAAATAAATTTTTGCTAACGTATAACATCATTCATTCATTCAATCTCTTGCCACCTTAACCATGCCAACAATCCATCTGGTTGAAGGTCTACGATACCTTTTCCGTTTCGTGAACACCACTCGAGAAACTTTTCGCCCCGACAGCTTTTGGTTCTACGCACTATATAATCTGCTTATTTAATTTGCTTAACCTACGGGAAAAGTCGGTCACTTAAGTGTAGCGCGCTAATTCTAAATCTATAGGTCACCTACCTACTTGAACCCGTATTCCAAATCAATGAAGTCAAGTTTCGATAGCGCAGATCATTTCGAACCTCAGACAAATGACAAGCAGATCCAAAATAGGCTATTACTAACGCTCATAATATATTTCACGTGAAATTCGCCGGAGGACTTAAATTGAAACTCATTCTATATGATAATTGTATTGCAGCCGGCAAACAAGGTTACGAGGCGAACATTAAATTACATATTAAGGTAGTTAACAGCGAAGGCTTCGGTCCTAAGCTGGCAATGATATTACTAATCCCTTTTATTAGTAATACTATTAGCCCAAACTTAGTGAAGTAGCTTAACCTAAAAGTTTGTGTAACAACTTCCGTAATAATTATTAAGGTTTGGTATTACATTCAGTGTCGGTGGCTAATAGGGAAGATGCACAACTTTTATTTTTGTGTTTATATTAAAGAACTACATTTGGAATAGACCACAAGTATGTTTAAAAATAAAAAAAACTGACATTTTCTGCATAAAAATGCGGTTTGAAATTGCCAATTTCAAATTTCGCGCCAAAACGGGCTGGCGTGACGTTTGACGTCAGATATGTGAATTTACCTCCTTTTCTTCAGGATACTTTTGCATTTTTTCCTCGACTGTCGAGACCTAATTTATGAGAATTTTAAATGACTGATACTGTACTGAGCGTCGGTGGCTCAGTGGTGTGGACTGTCGCCTTCCTACCGGGAGGGCTGTGGTTCAAATCCCGACAAGTACCAATGTATTTTCGAATTTCGAAAATATATGTACGTTATCCGACGCTCATACGGTGAAAGAAAACATCGTGAGGAAACCTTCATGCACGCCTACGAAGAGATTCAAAGGTTGTGTGTGAAGTCGTCCAATCCGCACTGGGCCCACGTGGACGACTAAGGCCTAATCACCTAGGCTCGTGCCCCTCGGTGGGGACGTTTAATGAGCTGATGATGATGATACTGTATGGATATAATGAATTGATACTCCGGAAAAAAAGCTGTGTTGACCATACTTTGTGCCAATGTGTTCATCTAATAACAATCATATTGTTTTTGACTGATACAAAACCGGGAAAAAAGAGATTTCGAGCTGTAAAGACGAATGAATTATTTTTCAAACTATTTTTCGATGCGGTGAAGACGACTATGATGTTAGAATATAAATCATACATATTTACCTACCTAATACAAAAACAATAACAAAGTTGTCTATAACTCTTTATTGTAAGATAGGAATAATGTTAAAAAGTTTAAAAACTTTGTGAATAGAGATGCTCATACCCCATATTTTTGAATGCTCAAACAGAATAATGCCTTTGACACTTGAATCAGCAATAATAAAAAAATGTAAAATTCTTGTAAGCATTGAAAATACACCATGTTTAATATTGATTTATTTATAACAGTCACAAAAACATACAAACTTACACAATTATGATATAAATAAAATAATGTTTTTTTTTAAACAAAGAACATTAATATTATTTCTTCTTTGTTCCTGGTTCGTCTTTAGAGTGTAGTGTAAGTGCCATGGATGAGGACTGCACAGGACAGTTCCATGTGGAAATCCTCAGGCAGCATTTTCCAACCAGTTTCTGCTCACACTGTGATGAGTTAGAATATAACCTTTTCTTTTTACTTACTACTTTAATTTTGATGTTAGGTGATGAAAAACAATCATTTCTAGATTATCAGTAGACATTATGCTTTGATATTCAATAAAGTACCGTAAAAAGTTCATAATTCGCATCAGGCTTATTGCGGTTTGTAAACTCACTTCCGACAAAAAATAAATTACAACCATGTCAACATTAACTATAGTAGTTTCCTGGAGTCTGCTTTTACAGTCCTAAATTTACTTTTTTTCGAAAAATGCCGATTTTGTCGTTTTAATGTTCACTATTTACTTAACCTTTAACGTCAAAAAATATGTCATACATAGATGACGTAAATGACAGTGATTGGTGTTTTAATTTACGTTCCGTTTCAAGTAATTTCAATACGTAATTATTTTTAAAAAACAGCATAAATTAAAATATAAACTTTGCGGTGTCCCTTCTTTTATGTTATTTTAACATTTTAATATAAAATATTCATTTTTATTACATTTGCATGTTCCCTATTGGTGTGCTGTTGGCTTCCAATCTGGAGGGTGCAGGTTCGGATACCGCTACGTGCCAATGTCTTTTCGAATTTTCAAAATTATATGTACGTATATCCGACGCTCTTGCGATAAAGGAAAACATCGTAAGGAAACCTGCGGGCGCCTACGAAGAGATTCAAAGGTTGTACGTGAAGTTGGCTAATCCGCATTGGTCCCGCGTGGACGACTAAGGCCTATCCTTCACGGGTAGGCTCGTGTCTGAAAATGAAGATAATTTCGTGCTTCGGAGTTTCGTCGATCCCGACGATCTTAGGATAGTAGTCGTTAACATCAACAAATCGCTTGTCCGAAACCAATTTTTTTAATAAATATATTTCAGGATGGCACTTCTTCTTCATATAATTCATATAAATCCCGTGAGAAAAGCGAACGTATTTTAATTTAGACTTATCTTCGGTTTTTAGGCAACACCAAACAAAGCTCGAAACTCAAAGTCAAATGTACGAGTAATTACGTCTCATCTCGACCGTAATTAAAACTCAAACCATAGACTACCAAACTTTTAATTTGTCATAAGAGAGGATAATATCCTATTTTATTTTTTGAAACCGCCATTCTTTGTTCCGACTCTGAAATAAATCCGCTCGCAAGTTGCCGATGAATGCTGGCAACTTGGCAAGAAATAATGAAGACACCAAGTTTTGATTGGAGCTTGAAAAGAATTAACGATCCGTAAAACAGACGACGGTTTCATCCAAACTTGGGGACTAATTGTGATACGCACAAGATTTTCTAGGGCATCTACAAAGTTTTGATTTCAAAGGTTTTTTTTTTACAATTATCTACTTTTTGTAAGAGAACTAAAGTTACCGAAGTTACGTAGTAGGAAAACTGAAACTGTTTTTTTAATACGTAAGCAAGTGAGCAAACGTTTCACCTGATGTAAGTGATACCGCCACAGGGCGGAAGGGAAACGCCACTGGTAACCTCATTCAATCGTTCGCCAATTGTGTGAGGTTGCAACACGACTTGTGTCACGCCGCGTTTCTGAGTGGCCCTGGTATCACTCTACTAGACCACACTATTTGTGCCGAAGCATCATCATCATAATTACAGCCTAAAATATCTACTGCTGAACGACGGCCTCCCCTCCGTCCATCTGGTTGCGGATTGGCCTACGTATCGTTTTCCGTTACACGGACGCCACCCGAGAACTTTTCCGCCTCATCGGCCATCGGTTCTACGCACTTTGTGCCCTGTCCACTGCCACTTTAACTTGCCAATCCTTTGGTCGAAGCATGGCTCCCCTTTACTCAAAATGTTTAACAATTTAGGCTAAGTGCTACTCAGATATATGACACCAGAGGAGACATTTAAAATTTGCTTCTTACCGTCATTAGGTATTAATGTCAATAACTTATATAACTGTGGCGATCAAAGGGCGGTAGTTTGTCCTCCCTATTAGATGCGCAAACCTAGAATGTATATAAAATATTAAGAATCCAAGCAAATGCAAAAGCAATACTTCGCAAAACTTGTTGAAAACCAAATCGTCGTTCTTAAGTCCCCGCCATCTTGTCAAAGATGTCAAACTTACCTTACGAATTTGACAAGTTGAAGCCTCCAGTTTTGAAATATTTATTGCTTGATATTTTAAGTATAACTTGGTATTAAATTTACTAAAAACTGGCACGGGTATAATTGTGATAGACAAAAATATTTTTTTAACCTATGACGCAAGTTTTCAAATGTATGCTTACGTTATATTGCATATTCATATGACAATCATAATTAGAAAACCGTACCCAAAGGGCAATACCAGGACCCAATTACTAAAACCACAGTACCTCAATATACTTTTCACATGAACAATGACAGCTAGTCAGTCATAATTCTTTACAGAAATTGTATGTACTTTGAAACCTAATACACATATTTTTCTGAGTGTATTCTTCCACCATTCCATAAGAAAAAAATACCTCATCTGTACTACAGATTAAATTAATCTATTTTTAAATCAATAACAGTCTAAATTACAAAAACTCCTTATTATAGTACCTAAAAAACTATTGACCGTGAGTCCGCCGAAATGCGTGACCTCTATAATTGCAATGAAACTTGGTGCAAAAACTATTTCCTCGGTTTTTGTTTCGGCTTTGATTAATAAGTTTCGGCGATTGTTATCCGTTTCATTATATCAGTTGTACAGTGGCGTCGTAGTTGAGAAATCGGCTATTACTCTAAGGTTTCCGCGTTCGATTCTCGGGCAGTATACACATTTTTGTGCATAAACATGTCTGTTTGTATAAATCTAAATGTTTGATGCAGTGTCGATATAAATATTTTTGCCAACGTGTGAAGACAATCATAATTATTCATAATCAAAGTTTTCTAAACATTTACAAGATAAAAACGTGTTTGTTTCAATTGAAGCACTAAACAATCGACTATAAAACAATCCTACTCGAATAATTATTCAATCAATGGTTATTATTCGGGGTGATGTCATCTGTATCACTCGCTGGTTAATCAATGATTTTAAACAGAACAATTGGGATGTTACTTGGTCGAAAATCCGTTATACACATATGAAAATTAGAATCTTTTATTTTTATCTATATTTAAAAAGTTTTATAAATGTAACCTTCAGAAAATTCGTGAAAGCAAGAAACTGAAATATGATACCTTTATGCGGGGAAATTTAGTATGTTTAAGTAATTTTTAAAGTCAAAGTCAAAATTCATTTAATCAGATTAGGCTTACAAAAAGCACTTATGAACGTCAAAAAGAATACAAAAAAATACATTTAAAATACCAAAGTAAAGCACAATAATGAATTTTGATACTTGGAAAAAAGCGCTTCGGCGTTTTGGCATGTTGATAAAGAAGCACCCAAGAAAACTCAACAGTACAGCCTTTTTTAACAATGATTTTAATGTACAGATATTATATAAACACTGAAGTAGCTGAGCAGTTTAAGACCATGGATTTTTATCACATAAATATTCGTCAATAGTATAGTACCCTTTTTTAGAAAGGTGATTTTTTGTTTTAGCTTTAAACATGTGTAAAGGTAACTCTACAATATTTATTAAAATAATTTTAACAATATGTTTAACTACTTACACGGGTTCGAATGTACCTGTACCTAAATAAAAAATACCGCGGCGCTCAACTAGATGTTAAAAATTAATCGACGGATTCAAGATTAGTATTTTCTCATGCCACATTTTATAAGCATATATCCATAGAGCGCTTTGTTAATTAAGTCAACAATCTATGGACCGGCCGATGTCGATTCACAGAGCCCCCGGAGTCCACAACTCGGCCCGCTTTTCTATCAGCGACCAAGTTTTAATGACGGCGACTGAACGTGACCGACTAGGAGCTCGTAGGGTTACCTCCTTTCAATGCAAAAATTAATTTTGCATTTAAAGTAGGAACATTGGTCATTATAGGTAAGATAAAAAAGTACGCAGTATAAATATAAAGTACAATGTATTTTTCTTCTGTTTTATATTTAAATATTAAAATATTTTTATTGCAGTTTGTATTAAAGAACTATTCCTTTCCGATACTAAAAACGAATACTTCTGGAATAATTATTTTTACCGTGATAAATAAAGAAGATATGAGATACAGTCAATAATAAAAATATATTTTAAGTATGGTTTACTACTTTTAAAAATTGCAAAATAAAGTATTTTTGCGTACTTTATTATCTTGTTTAGCATAGAGTACAAATAGATTTAATATAGTACAACACATTATTTTAAAATACGGCTGGCAACCCTAAGCTCGACTAACCCGCTTTATGGGAATTTACAGTACAATTGTCATCTTTCATTTACAAGAGTTGTACTGACGCAAAGGTGAACCGCATACCGATAGGTTTCCTATGTATTTAACTTTTATGATAGCATAACAGAATGAATCAAAAATGCGACTCCTGTAGATCATAAGAGGTGCGATGCTGGCTGTAAGTCAGTTAAGGAAGTCTTATTACTCCACAAGAAGACGGGAAATTATACTAGTTGGTAGACTCGATAGTGAGCCGTCTAGATAGGCACCACAGTGCCAGATATCGTCCCGTGAATAAGAGTGCTATACACTTTTGTGTTTCGAGATGAGGGCACTGTACTTGTGAATTATCCGATATCTATCTGATGGTCTCACAAATAAATAATGTAAATAAAAAAGGTTCAAAAAAGTACATTGAATTTTCATAACAAGTTTTCATGTGCACTATTTTCATACAATGAAACGTCTAAAAGCGACACAAGAACAAATGGGGAGTGCTGGTAATAAAAGTTTATGCGAACGATAAAAATTCTTTTCGCAAAACATAATGGGCGATTAGGACATTATGATGTAGTAAAATTTGATTCAATTCTAATGCATGAGCGCATGTTACGAATACAGACTTGTGTGGGAGAGGAACACAAGCCACAACACCCTTTTATTTTAGCAAAACTTCCAATTACCTGACGAAATCCTATTTGAACGTAATTTTAAACACTCAGAGAGTAATTCTCGGGAAACACCGACTCCGGCAGTATGTAATAATAATATGATTTCATACACATAGTCAACATTAAACACCTGGCCAGATATTTAAGATGTGTGGAGAGACCTAGACAAATATATTTGGAGAACGCTGTTTTTTACTAGTAGATGGTCTCGTCAAGAAAACATTTTAAATAGGAATACCATATTGCGTTGTGACGTAATAATCCAAGAATCAATATAACAATGTAAATGTTTCAGCTAACACTAACTGCTTTGGTAAAGAAATTCAAGTTATTCGTTATTTAATGAAAAATAGCATTTTCATTTTATAAGCACGTTACAAGCCTAACAAACCCAACTTTAAATTTTATTGGAACTTTCGACAGAATATCAGTAAAACAGTGGTTCCTATTATTACTGCATCATAAGCTTAGTTGTGCCAGTTGATTATAATTTGCTCATATTTTGGTACCTTATTGTCATCTTATATTAAATGTATGAAAGCAACAAGAGACAAGAGAAAATATTAAATGGCCACAATAAGCCAATGTTTCCTAACTTCACATGTAAATTAGTATAAGAAAAAGACTCCATTAATATCCAATCTTTGTTTTATAACATTTTTATTTAATAATATAATAAAAAAAAGTCATCATTATACAGCTACACACTTTTGCGGTGGAATTAGTACTATGTTGTCGTAATAGGCGAAGCATATGAATACTAGTTCTATGAGACAATAGAGGATTGCTGTAAGAAAGCCCTTGACCAGTACACGATAAACGACATTCCAAATATTATTCAATAATATGCCCGGGTGTGATTCAATCAAAATATTCCATCATCATTCACTTGATCAAATGCCCACAAAAAAGCTAAGTTAACTACTACTAAATCTGCGCATATATGAGCATAAGTATATAATTATCGTCGTTGGCATACTGGTGTGGACTATCGCTTACCTGCACACCCTACGAAGAGATTCAAAGGTTGTGCGTGAAGTCTGCTAATCCGGGGGGTTAAAATCTTCAAAAATTACTTTACGTACTCGTTAGTACTTAACGACTCAGTGTTGAGAATACCCCCCAATCTAATTTTACATGAAATATAAATTTTCGTTAACCCCATTGATAAACTTGATTAATTTATGCCAATTAGCGTTGAGTAGCGATCGTTACTGCCATATAAACAAACAGAAATTAAATTATACATCGTCAGGGATGCTTCAGAGATGTTCTAACAACACGCAATCGACCGAGTAATTAGTTCATAATCAAAGCCGCATTGTTAAAGAGAAACACGATTAGTTGGGCGCTGGAGCTGAATTGCCGCAGGGGAGTCAGGGCTGTATTCTATTTGGCGGATTTTAATGATTTACCATATAATTTTCAAGTAGATAACAGAAGTTTAAAAGCAATGGTCGATAGAAGCCAACTTATTTTGTTCTGATGCCTAAACAACCTTTCCCTCCCTCTATATTTCCATATCCTCTCCCTTTTAAAAGTCGGCAATGCTAAGGGTCGAGATATCCCACTGAAAAACACTTTCTCGAGCCGTATTAAGAGATTATTATTAGATCCCTCATCAACTTAATATATTTCGGGGTTCCAGCCTAATCTCCCCTCTGCTAAGCTTAGTGAGAGGCATATGGCACAACACT
>PQWD01004787.1:0-23348 GCA_019425675.1 Leucinodes orbonalis | reverse complement strand
ATACTCAATTGAGACTTTGTATAAATTCATGTATAATATGTATGTTTTCATATATGCATAGGAAAATCCCATATATATAATATGTTCATCCGTCGTTTAATACCTATATTAGAAACTAATGCTTAGTTTAGTCTAGAAGGCGCTGTGTGAATGTCAGTGGATATTTATTTATTTTGAGATACTAGACTATAGGGTGGATTATAGCTAAACAAGAAGCGGTAAATGGTCTAAAGATTTAAGACCTGCTGTTTATCAGTACTTAGGCTGGGTTAATATTTTATACAAATTTGGTTCAAATGTTGAAACCTTGAGTACTTAAATAAACGAAAATCGGGTGCGGAGTACCTAATTGAAACAAACAAGTGTAATTATGTATCAAGAAATTCTATTTATACCATAAAAAAATACCTCATCATCATCAGACCATTATACTTCTCCACGAGGGGCTCGAGCGTACCCGTAAAGGCCTTCAAGGCCGTATAGGCCTTAGCCGTCTACGCGGGCCCAGTGCGAATTGGCCGAAATTACGCGCAACCTTTGAATTTTTTCGCAAGCGTGCGCAGGTTGCGAGCGTCGGATAAACGTATAGATAATTTCGAAAATTTGAAATACATTTGAACCTGCACTCTCCAGATCGGAAGGCAACAATCCACACCAATGAACCACCGACGCTCAACACCTACGTGTTCGAATATAAGCGATACTAATTTGACTAAAGGTATTTTTCCTTAATAAAAAAGGAGGCTTTCTCTCCTCTTACAAATAACATACTTTTAAAACGGACACATTTCATAAAAGCGTCCACATTTTTTGAATAAGCGTTTCCAATGAAAAATACCATATTTTCTTTACATGCCCGTCTCGTCAAAAATTCGTCGCGACAAAAAGTCGCGCGTGTCGTCGGGACGGGCGTGCGAACGACACCGTTAAAAGAATTATTTATGGTTACCCATAGACAAGTTTACTGTTGCACGGCCCCAATTCCGAGAAATTTAAAATGCGCCAAGAGGATCGTAATTGTGTCTCAATATTAAATTTTTTCACTCATATGTTCTGTTCTATGGTAAGATTTTAATTAGTGACACCAAGAATTAATTACTATTTTAAACTATTCATATAAAAGTCTTACTGGAAAAGCCAATTCACAGTTGGATTTTAAAGTGTCATAAAAGTATTGTATTTTTTTGAAAGAAAGAAAAAAAACATTTATTTCACCACAAAAGTTCAAAAGGACAAGGACAATGCAATTAAACAATAAAAAAAGGAAAAATTAAAAAGGTAAGTAGGTACACAAAAATTAAAATTTTGTGGTCAAAAGGGCCCTATCTCAGCTTATGCTGCCGTGTCTGTGCGGCACTGACACAGTTTTTCACTAAAAGCGCCATTTATCCTATAATAAGGGTACTAAGCAACTGACAAACATACTTCTATTTTTTTTGTAAATACATGTCTATGTATTTACAAAAAAATGTATGTATATACATAGAAATACCCATTAACAAAACAAACATGCTCATGCACACGTATGTAAAGCCCGGGGATTGAACTCAGAACCCTTGGTGTAGGAGCCGACGTCTCGACCATTACACCACATGGATTCTCAAATGTCAAGTAATTTAGTGGGATTGAGACCCAGGCCAAATAACGCGCGTAAATGATCAACGTTTGTGGGTGAGAAAACTGGAGGAGCGAGCGTGCCTATGGTAATTAGGTTCCGTAAATTAAATTTGAGGAAGAAATAAAAACTCGGGAAAATTAAGCAGTAATTAAATAAACGGTACCTTTGTAATAACTTCTGGGTGTTGTTTTTTTTAATATTTAAACAAGGGGTAGCCTTCTGACTTATTTGCATCATTATTGCCTGATTGTCCTTTTTTATTTTTATGTTACGAATTTAGCGGAACATTCGCGCTCTTGAAAAGATACGATGGAAAATCATAGTAATTATTGGCGACACCACTGCCATGCGTCCGTCACTCGAGAAAAAAAATGCTAAGTGTCTTAATACCACTAACTACAGTGGCAAAACCATGTGCTACAATTTTTATTTTAAGGATAATTTATAAGTCTGTAAGTTAACTGCAACAGAATAAAGAGAAAGAAACTTTTATGTAGTCCCCATCAGGTAAATGAAAAAATAATAATTGTTTCAAACATCAAATCATTTTATCATCCACTACCTAGAATGTGTTCTAAGTATAACGAAACAACTGTTAAAATCCAAATACAGATATATTTAGCGATTGCCATAATAGACTTAAAACTAAGTTGTTGACTTATTTAAGAGGTAGGTATGTTCTTCTGAGATGAGATGAGCGATTTGCTTAACTATGGAAACTTGTTTAATTTTCGCTTTGAGTGTTATGTATTAAATATATAATATTGATTAGACAAAAGTTGTCTATGTGGCCAAGGATCTAGACTTCATATCTATCGTCTGTCTTTTGTGTGCAACATTTTCTTGGTATATAAATAAATAAATCATAGCACACCCCTAAAAGTTAACCGATGTCCATCGTAATGTTATATGGTCTTTCGGAACTCCGTCTAATTTTACTCTCTAGGGGCTATAATGTCACCATTATGTCTGTTCATGATATCGGATAGTTTATAGTTAATAAACTTTGTTGACGCCATCTTGTTAATAGACCACTTCTTCCATGGACATTAAATATAAGCACTTCAATAAACGAATAAAGATCTTTCCGGATGTAGTCTATATTAAATTCATACAGATTTTTTAATAATCTCAATATTATCAGGCTTACTTTTTACTTTGAAATAGAAACAAACATAAATACATTTAAATATGAATAATTCGAGGCTCTTCTTCGATGAAAGTCATTTTGGTAGGCCTTTGTTCTAAAATGACAGTATGCCAGTAGCAGAAATCTATATTTGAAATCAAACTCAAAATCATTGCTTCCTGTCCATGAATGTTTTATGGACAAGGCGAACAGATTTATTACCAGAACATCATATTGCTAGATATGGTAAATTCAATTAAAGGAACTTATTTAGCAGTATATTCAAAATACTATTATAAAATGAACCTTTTATTGAGGACTGTGACGGACAAAACAAATAAAATCTACTATTAGGTGGTACACTAAGTACTGAGTAGTACCAGATTCCGTCCCGTCAAATAGTAGTGCTATACACTTTTGTGTTTTGGGGTGAGGGCACTGTAGCTAGTGAAATTGCCTGTAAAAGAGGCATAACTGTTGTGTAGAGTAGCCATTTTGTTTTTTTATGTCTCAAAATGTACAGGACGGTCAGGACGCTCACTTGATTGTAAATGATACACTTATGATAGAGTGGCATTGATTAAGACCAACAACTTATAGACATTATTCTCCACCAATGTCGCACTCTACCCGTCGCTCTAGACAACAGATGCTAATTAATTAATGTATCCAGAATATTGTGTTATGGGTACTAAACAACAGATAAACAAACTTCTATGCTTTTTGGCCAATGCATAAATTTAAACATAGAAACACCCAGAACAATACAAACAGACATGTTAATGTTCACAAATGTTTGTAGTGCTGATAATTGAACCCGGAACCTTTGGTGTAGTAACAGACGACTCTATCATTACAGAATAAGGGTCGTCAATCTTAAATAATTATTATTGCGATATCTAATAATGTTAAGCAATGAAGGGAACTCCGAATTATATTAGTCGGAATAGAAAAATACAATTTCACATAATATATATATTTTATGTATGTAATAAAACGTTCTATACAAGTAACGTTATTTTCATAGTACTCCCATGTGGAAACTTAAGCGTGGGTTGGAATAAAATGGATATTGAAGCCAGTTACAAGTGACCGAGGGCAATAAAAGAAATATTTTTACAAGTAAATATTATGATATAAGTTTATATTTTGACGTCAATGGAAAATCGAATATTGGGCAATTCCATTACAAATATAAGAATATAATAAGATTAAGTAACAGCAATGGAAGATGATATTTGATAATAGAAATTAAAAAAATCTGGAATCATAATATCATAAATACTTATTGGTTTTTTATTTGTTAATGCAATCATCATCAGCTCATTAAACGTCCCCACCGAGAGGCACGAGCCTACCCGTATAGGGTGATTAGGCCATAGTCGTCCACGCGGGCCCAGTGCGGATTGGACGACTTCACACACAACCTTCGAATCTCTTCGCAGGCGTGCATGAAGGTTTCCTCACGATGTTTTCCTTCACCGTATGAGCGTCGGATAACGTACATATATTTTCGAAATTCGGAAATACATTGGTACGTGTTGGGATTTGACCACAGCCCTCCCGGTAGGAAGGCGACAGTCCACACCACTGAGCCACCGACGCTCTTCATGCAAACTAGCTGTGAAATATTGATTTCTTTTTTTAAAAGTGACACCAGCAGTAAAATCCTTGATACTTTACGGTTTGGCAAGAAAAGTTATTGAGTTCTATCACCGTAGACCTCGAGGGAACTCCAAATATCATCTTCTTGATGAGATTGGAGAAGGAGGAAAATATAGGCAAGGTCGAACCATAGTCCGATTTTGTCGACATTTTCTGCCACCTAGAACAAAACTGTGGAATGAACTTCCATTGGAATCATTTCCGGAGCCATACGAACTGTTGTTTAAAACTTTGTATTTTTTTTTTAAAAAGAGCGCATAGATATTTTTTTAGAGAGTGATACCTACGTAACATATTCTTCAAAAGTTATAATTGCAGCTGGTCTTCCTCTATAATAACACAAAGAAACGATTTACTTATATAGTTATGGTTAAAGAGTCTCGAAAAAATTAGTTATTTTTCATTCACAAAACTAGAATAATTACAATCCAAGCGCAAATTTTCCCATCAGCGACTATCTCGAATTTTTTTTCTTTCGGTATAGATTTGATTGTAAGGACGTTTAGTTTATTCCTTGATAAGTATGGGGTGACCTTTCAACCCTAAATCAAGAGTTGATGGTTCTTCAACTCTTTTTAAACTGTATGCAAAGCAACGTTTGAGTTGTTCTTGACTTTAAGTACTATATTACCGTTAATAGAAAACCAATAAATTGCTAAATGTATTTTCAGTACAGGTTTATTTATTCCGAAAGCACTAAGTCGTACAAAGTTTGCGGTCTTTATTTTTATCTTTATTGGCTTACCGTTAGAAGGATGTAATAAAATATAGACTTTGTTGCACATTCACCATAGTAACAGTAAATACTAAATTTTATTGGTTACCCTTAGATTTTTGCTTGAAGAATATGTGTACACTATGTTTTAAGTGCATTTTACAAGCAACAGTTAAATTTGAGTCCCCCAAAAGCTGCGTCATCATCATCATCAGGTCATGGTACGTCCCTACGAAGGGAACGAGCCTACCCGTATAGGGTGCATAGGCCTTAGTAGTCCATGCGTGCCCAGTGCGCATAGGCTGGCATCACGCACAACCTTTGAATCTCTTCGCAGGCGTGCGCAGGTTTCCTCACGATGCTTTCCTTTACGTATGAGCGTCAGATAAACGTACATATAATTTCGAAAATTCGAAAAGACATTGGTGCCCGGGATCTGAAACTGCACCCTACAGAACGGAAAGCAACAGTCCACACCAATGAGCCACCGGCGCTCTCGAAAGTTGCGTAATTTTATACCTATTCGAAAACAACTGAAAATCAACAAAAACTATTAGCGCCACTCATCATTTTTCTGTTTAAGCTTATAGTTCAGAAGCAGTGTTGCCACCTTAGCCCTTTTGTAGCTAGATCTAGCACTTTTTAGCATAGGTGAACTCCTTTTTTAACGATTTAGCCCGAAAAGAGCAATCTAGCTCTTCTTCACTATCTTGAAAATATTACCAAGTTATGAAGATTCGATATACTAACAAGTACTTTTTTGGTATTTCTCGGTCTTGATGACGTTTTTTTAGACGCTCTTAAAAAACGTCTTCATGACATGATTATTTCAGCATTTTTGGAACATTAAATCTTTTGATGCTCAATCTAGCCCTGTCTAGCTCTTTTTTACTTCTCAAAAAGCCCTTTTTCGAAAACTGTGGTGGCAACACTATTCAGAAGCATTCGACATTGACATTGTCCCACCATTACGAATGTGACCGAAACAAATCGTTCTTCAGTCTCTTTGAAATGTCGAAGCTAACCTCGCGACCCTATTTGCAAATCACGTATTGTTGACGGTTCACCTAAGTGAGACTCGGTTGTCCTATTGTAGTTTATCAGGAACTCGGTCTACTTATATTAAAATTCTTAAGATTAACGATACTTTACACGGGTTTTCTGCGTTGTTAAGCGCGCTATATTAAAAGGACTAGTATCGTAGAACGAGGCTCAAGCGTTTATCTTCACTTAAGTAGAGTGAGTAAGGGATATCGCTATATACGATAAATAGCGCCATCCTGTTCTAACCCGATTTAAGTAATGATCAACGATGAGTCTCTTTCTAGAAAACGAGACTTAAAGTTTATTTTCTCATATCTATAAGTTTTCGAATAAATAGATCTGTCGTCTGATGGATCTATTTCTTTCCGAACCAAAAATCGTGATTGAAGAATATTATGTCGAATGTCTCCGTGCTTTGGAAAGCATGTTATGCTGTTGGTTTGGCTACTTTGTAAGGAGGCTCCTTCGAAAATACCCCTGTTGCAAAATGACTCCTAGTCGCTAGACGTCCTTTCGCAGAGAGCCCTTTTCGCAAAACGTCCCTTTCGCAGAATGTCCTTTCGCAAAACGTCGCTTTCGAAGAATGTCCCTTCGCAGAATGTTCCCCTTTCCCCGTTTATCAATAACATATATCATTTTTGTAGTGGGTGTTCACAAACAATAATCCGCACTGAGCTCCGTAGTCATGATGTGAGGACACGCTGTCCTGTCCACAGTTGGACGTTATAGGTTGATTATTATATTAAGTCTTATTTCAATGCATCATCATCAGCTCATTAAACGTCCCCACCGAGGGGCACGAGCCTACCCGTATAGGGTGATTAGGCCTTAGTCGTCCACGCGGGCCCAGTGCGGATTGGACGACTTCACACACAACCTTCGAATCTCTTCGCAGGCGTGCATGATGGTTTCCTCACGATGTTTTCCTTCACCGTAAGAGCGTCGGATAACGTACATATATTTTTCGAAAATTCGAAATACATTGGTACGTGTCGGGATTTGAACCTCAGCCCTCCCGGTAGGAAGGCGACAGTCCACACCACTGAGCTACCGATGCTCTCATTTCTCTATTTCAATGCACTTGTTTGAAAATGCTATAGCATTTTTTTTAAAGTAATAATTTTCTTTTCAGTACAATGAAATATTCTCAAATTTCCTTATTGCGACTTAAGTAACAATTCGATTCAAGGTTATGTTGTTACAAGACATCACTTAACTCACAAACAAAGTAATAATTATTTTTAACGCTTTTAACTTTTAAGCACTGTATATACCAATACACAGTGCACCTTACGCAATCGCAGCTACTTAACGAAACATTTCAATACAAGTGAAGATTTTTACTTTAGATTTGCATCTCAATGGTCCAAACTACTTGCTTTGTGTAGACCAAGTAAATTGATTTCAAAAGAAGATTGCATTCAAAAATATTCCGTATGACAATGGAGGAGAGATTGCAATCGGCAACGAGATATTTAGGTATGCGCTGTTTGAGAAGACGGTGTCACATTTTGAGATGCTAACAAGGATAAGCGTAGAGTAAGTACATCATCATCATCAGCTCATAACACGTACCAGGGGAAGTACTAACTCTTAGTATCTTAGTAAAATCAAACCAAAATTAATTATTAGTACAGTATTTCTTCTTTAAATTCAAAAGTAAACATTTAGGTAGATATCAATTAAAAGGTTTAATTTTTCAGTTATTGATTTCATCACTTTACAGTTAAAATCAAGATTCTTCTATAACTGTTTTATTGTCATGGTTTTGAAATACCCTTGGACCCTTTGCCATTCTACAGATCCATCATTATCTTCTAAGAAATGTTATGTGAAATAGGAAAGCGATTAATACAATAAGACGACGGATTTGTTTTAATAACCGATTTTTTTAAGCTTATTACAAAAGTAGCAAGTCGCGTGAAGACCTTAATTTGAGTGGCCAAAATATATTTAACTTTACGAGGACCCGCGAACGAATGAAGTGATAAATGACGGAAGAGGATGGATTTTATTGCGAAAATAAGTTTATTCATAAAGAAGCTGTGTTCTCAATGTTAATAATTTCTTTAAATGTGCTGTTTTTCCTGATTTTTTTTTTGGTTGAGTAATTACCTATCTATTTGTGGGCTATATGCCTTTGTGGGTCTGTGAAGCGCGATGCCCCTTGGCCCACGTCGCCCACACCTTACCCTGCTGATAATAGTTTAAATTCCATAGAAACCAAGAGCCGGCAAATAATTACCACCTACATCAATTCACCGTTCAATTGTAATAACCCTTGCTTCCCTGTCACACGCGCAGCTGGAAGTCCGACAATTTATTTATAGTAAAGTCGCTTGCGAGTAAATTTGTGATTTGGTGGATTCCGTAGTCGTAGTGTGGCGGCGCGCGCGCTCGCTGCGTTACTGTGAATGTCAGTGAACGCGATGTAGCGTGCGCTTGGGCAGAACTATCTGTCAAACTTTGTGTTTTTTAAATAAAATACGCGAATTGTGAGTGTTATATGCAGATAAACGGTCAGTGATAATGAATGTGACACTGGATAGTTTTCAAGTGATCTTGGATTTGTATTAACAAAGCGGATTTTCATATGTAAGTATATGGGACACGAAATTGTAATCTTTGTAAGGTCAATTTGTACTAATGATAGAAGATAAGGTAATAACAATAGCACGTTTTTGCTTCATTAAGTTTTTCTATATAAATCAACAGTGACACGAAGGCTATTGAAATAATGGCTGACGTTCTCAAGTAGTATTGGAAAACTGTACTGTTTTTTATAGAGACGGTAGATTTTATAGTTCGTAACTTATGTATAATACGCAATAATGTATAGGTCATTATAAAGAATAAGCATACATATAACTTTGAATATTATGTTATATTCACCCTACCGGACAGAAACCTATACACCCTATAAGGGTAGGCTCATGCCCCCCCATGGGGACGTATAATGAGCTGATGATGATGATACTATCACTCGTAGTTACGAACGTTTAAAGAACCGCTAATTGAATATTTCAGAAGTGCTTATGTTTTGGCTCGATTAGATTTTTTTGTTTTTGTGTTTAATCGAATGTCAAATTGTAATGATGGTGGATTATTAACCATTAAGTGTCAATAAACAAGCGCGAGTGTTGGCAAATGAAACAAAACAGTACAACGGTCACTTTGAGTTTCCTCAAGAAATCCTCGTAAGTTTTCAGTAAAGTCCCATATCTTTACTCATTAACATGTGCTCATTACTCATTAACATCTTATTCAGTATTTAAACAAAAAAATACTAATGATGAGGCAGTATAGTCTTATCCAGTTCTTAATGGAACGAATAAAAATAAATAACATTTAAAGAAATTGTTCTTAACTCATTGGTATTTTAGGCAAAAACTGAAAACTAGACATTAACTTCAACTGAAACGTCTGTATTGCTTCTAAATACATAAAAGAAACTTTATTAATTTGGCGCAATATGACATATTTTATCATAAAATTTGGTCAACAGAATTAGTGAACGCTTAATACAATTTGAAAAACGATGCTGTAACTCGATTTGTCAATAAAAGGACGCACGGCATGATCCGAGCAATATATTATATTGGATCACAACACGGTCAAATATAAAGATGAAATGATCAATGTACAGTCGTGTCGAGAATCGATATTACATTATATTTTTTTATGACAGAAGTTAATGGGACGGTCAGTCCTCTCACTTGGTGGTTAGTGATACGCCTGACTAAGACAGTAGCAGTGCTGACGGAAATTAATAACAGTAGTAAAGAGCGTCGTTGGCTGAATAGTGTGGACTGTCGCCCTACTACCGCGAGGGCTGAGGTTTAAATCCTGCCACGTACCAATGTGTTTTCGAATTTTCGAAATTATATGTACGTTATCCGACGCTCTTACGGTGTAGGAAAACATCGTGAGGAAACCTTCATGCACGAAGTGATTCAAAGGTTGTGTGTGAATGCGTCCAATCCGCACTGGACCCGCGTGGACGACTTAGGCCTAAACACCCTGTACGGGTAGGCTCGTGCCCCTCGGTGGGACGTTTAATGAACTGATGATGATGATGAGTAGTCATTATTTTCCGTCAACCTGTCCTACCCTGCCCGCGACACCAGAGCCGACAGATTTAAAGTTTCTTCTACCCAGTGTTTTTACTAGCTAGTGTCCTCATCCAGAAACACAAAAGTGCAAAACATTCCTATTTTACGGGATGGTATCTGGCATTGCGGTGGTATCTACCTAGACCATTCAGTGCAGTCTACTACATATCTATTAAAAAGCGTAATAAACTTATATTAATGTGAGCGTCGGTGGCTCATGGTGTGGACTGTTGCCCTCCTACCGGGAGGGCTGAGATTCAAATCCTGACACGTACCAATGTGTTTTCGAAATTTCGAAATTATATGTACGTTATCCGACGCTCTTACGGTGAAGGAAAACAGCGTGAGAAAACCTGCACACGCCTACGAAGAGATTCAAAGGTTGTGCGTGAAGTCGGCCAATCCGCACTGGGCCCGCATGGACGATTGAGGCCTAATCACCCTTCACGGGTAAGATCGTGCCTCTCGTTGGGACGTTTTATGAGTTGATGATGATGATACATATTTTAAGAACAATGTCTTCAGTTTTCTGACGAATAACATCAGTTCAAATATTTTCTTTGAGTCAGATCTCAAACATGACTCGTCACATTTCCTGTTAAGTTACTTTTAACTTGAAGACTCACAGTCAATGTTTCAGTCACAATATGATATAATAATGCACTACGTCAATGTCTGTCTCAGTAACAATGTCATGTAGTGTGGCACAGTTTAGTATAGATAAAACAATCTTTATATTTGCATGTCTGACTGCTTGTTGAATAGCAAATAGTTGTCGACCTATACCAATTTAGAGGCCGACGAGCGCTCTCAATTCCGTGGGTCGCACGCGCACTGCCAAAGGGGGTATTACCTGTTCAATTTGATACTTCCTCTCGCATCACCTACCGCTGTGATTCACTGGGCAAATATTTTAATTGAATAAAATATTTGCTCTTTTATAACGAATCTTAACTAGTGATATAGTGACATGCGCTAAATACTGCTACTGTATATCTGGCCCACGATTCCGATAATTTCGAAATTCACTTTTAAAAAGCAAATTGGTCGCCATCCATCTTCAAATTTGTCTGATTTTATGTCAAATAAAATTTGTCACAATTTAAGTGACGATAGATAAATCTAGTATCTCTATTTGTATCATCAAACATCATGATTGAACTGTCCCAAATAAACTGTTTAATAATTATCTTTCTCCGCAAAAGGCTAGTCATGCTCCCATCCACTGTCCAAGGGATATCGCATCCCATACGATTAATAACAATAAACCGTGGCCTCGCAAGTATGCCGCTAAACGAGTGATTAATGCGTTTCTATGGTCAATGTATTTGTTATTGCTGTTTATATGACAAATTTACCACCCGCTGACCCTGTGTTGATGGTATTGTTGGGGTGAGAGAGCCATTTGTTTTTATAGCTCACAAGCTTTTGGTCGCGGATTCGCTCGCGTTGACTTCGGGGTAACAGTTTCTATTTTCAGAATAAACAATACGGTAAAGAGTGGGTGTACCGATTTTTAGATTTTTTTTAGTATTGCGGAAAACCCCATAAATATTTTCACAAATAGAAACAACAATTTTTTGTGCAAGTGACAAATAGTGCAAGTACCAATTTTCATTATTAGCTTTCTAACATAATCATTGCAAATTGTTCCATAAAAACTTACAGCCCCGATTTTAGGGAAGTGGCGGTAAGAAAGAGATAAAAAGCAGCCTGTGTCACCCTACACACTAAAGATATGTTTTAAAATGACACCACAAAAAAGACAGACAATTCCGTGAAAGATGGACAAACATACATACGCACACATTCATGGTATTGTATGTACTGTGTTATTTATATACTTATGAACTTGATTAAAGTCACATGAAATTTTTAGCGGCTTCTTCGTGGAAAATAGAAATATTTTGAAACTGATTTATTTTAGACCTGATGGTCTTGTCAAATTTTGAGCCTATAAATAGTATTTATTCAATAAACAAAAATGAAAAAGCCGCAGTTTTATAATCCACGAATGTGGGCTAAAATCCTCGTCTCGAAGGTATGTACGAGTACGTGCCTCCAAGCTAGCACTGCAGTAATTATCTGGTACGGAATTCGAGGAGAATTCTACTGCATAAAAATGGTTACAGTACCTCGTAATGCGATTTTAATATTATAAAATGAACAATCCCCGTTATGTTATTTACCAATTCAGGTAGAGCACAATATAATAATCGTTCGAATAGCTGCTTTGAAGCTGTCTACGTAATATTTGAAATGTGAACATTAACCATTTACCAACTTCAGACACTTTGGTTTTGAAATGTAAAGTTTGTGTGTATTGAATAATTTGTATTTGAAGTTATAATATTTTTGGATATGGTTTTGTTTAAAATCATGTTTAATACCTTAGGAAGTCTTGTTTAAACCCTTATAAAAATTTCCTGATAATACAGTCTCTATTGATTTAACGTAATTCTAAATTTATAGGGCTTTATTTATTTGATAGTCATGGTCATATATTTAGTTGGTACCTACTTGGATAATTCTAAAATATGATGATTTAATTAATATTTGTTAAGATAAGGTATTTTTTTGTATAAATATAAAGATTTGTTTGATTTTATTAATTATTTCTACGTAAAGTATAGAATATATTTTTGTACTGGCATCCCAGCCATCATTTGACAGGAGCAACAACCAATAAATTGTGAGCACGATAACCAATCAGAGCTTTCTGTCAATTCTTTTAAATACTTAAGGTGGGAGGCTAGACTGAAGGATTACGGGCATTCGAGATCAAGCGTTCGCAGCGTGTGGTTGTTTTTAGTTTTGATACGACCAAGTATACATAAGACTATAAATACTTTTGAAATAAATGAGAAGAAGAACTGTGTTATGATTTATCAAAAATTAACAGTCCTGTTAGTTACACATAATGTTACTATATGTTGCTATTTTTACATAGTTCTTGAGTAGTAATTATATACGTACACTTCCCACGTATGTTATTATTATTAATCGTACATGTTGAAAAAGAAATTATATCTTATTATTAACATCGTACGTTTACGTTACTTAATGTCAGTTGGCTGAAAACGAGGATTTGGCCTAGTTAAAAAAAATCTTAAAGACCTATTGTTCCTAGTGTATAATCTTTGTTCCTATAGTAAATTTACCGCCCACCCTGACTTGTTTCAAACTCAGGACAATTTCCTTCCATTTTCGTTTCAAATTTCTCGTTCACTTACAAAAATCGTATCCGACATTCCCATTAAAGCGCTGCCAAATATAAAATATTTGATATTAAAGAATGAAAATAACCTCGTAAGTTTTACTTAAGTGCGAACAATCCGGCTTTGCGTCCGTCTAGATTTGTCGCTCCAACCGTTCGCTTCGCTCGTCCCGTTTAACGCTAAGACGGTGTTTTAAAATGCCAGATTATAAGCGGTTGAAGGCGTATATTTTGGCTTTTATATTGTTAGTTTTGTAGGCTCTGTGGTCTAATGGGTACAGCGTTCGGCTAAGACTGCTGCATGACCCAGAGTTCGTGAGTCCGAATCTCGCAAGGAAACATTACTTTGTGTGATTTTGACATCATTGATCACGGTTTTCAGCACCTGCAACTATATATATTATATATATATATTATGCTCAAAACCTGTTAAACGCTTTCTGACGCCAGAATAGTATTATTTTCTACACTCTAAGGATACTTATCGGAAAACAAACTTTTCTTATATAAATAAGCTACTTATCATCATCATAGCCTGTAACATCTAGGGTTCATGGTTTCTCGAGCTGTTCTATTTTCTCGGTCTCGAGAATTCTCGAGGCTGATTTCTGGGGTCTTCTCGGTTGTCGAGAAATTTACACTTACATATGGTTCCTCATATTATTTGGATCCAATAACGACCACAAATTCAGGGAACTCATTCTCAATTCTGTTCATCCTATACAGTCCACTACTGGCCATAAGTCTCCCTCATTTTGTGCAGATATTCCGATCCTCCGTTTTCTCATCCAGCCTCCCCAGCGACCTTTCGTAAGTCGTCGTCATCGGGCCGGAGGACGCGATCTCCACTCCAGAACTCGTCTGCTCCACATCCCTTTTCTTATTGCAATAAGTGATGTAATAAGTGATAAAAATCATAACAATCTTATAAAATAAAGCATTTAACAATCAAAGTAGGCAGACTGTCGTCTGTACTCGCGTCCAATAATTAAAATTCCTCTCGTTCTAGATTTCACTGATTTAATTACAGATAGATAGATATTCCAATCCATTGTTACCTTTATTAAGTCTCCACCAGGGATGTTTAATGAAATTTCTAGATTGTATTTATTAAGGCACTTATCAGAATTACATTTTCGACTTCAATCAATCAGATACACTGTTTTCTTGTACAAAATATAAAGATACATTTTCTAATAATGCTTTTTAAAATATTTTAGGAATGTTTACTTAATTATTTGTAAGGGAACAATACTTAAAAAATATTTGTTGGATGCCAAACTATTATTATGTTATGGAAGATCATAGATGTAAGAATACTTAAATATATGTGGAAACAAGTGTCTACCCAAAAGACTTAGCAATTTGATAAGTACTACTAAAAAAATCTTACCACATGTAATGAAATGACTGAAAAATCTAAATGTTTTAGGAGCTGTCAAATAATGTATTTTGCTGTTCTTATTACGTACGTCAATGATATCCTGTATATATAAAGGTAGATATGCCATCCGTCTCACAAAAACGAACCGCCGAAGAGGGTACAGTTTGTAGTCTATTGTTTAGGTAAAAGTGTTCGAAATTTGAAATATGTGTATGTGTGCTGTCACTGCATTCGGAACACTTTTTTCGATTGTATTGTGAGCATATCACGAATCCATACTTTTTTACATCATTTACGTGCGTCGACAAAGTATCAATTTAATGAACATTCGTTGCCTAAATCATGACCCCGCATCCGAGGGCTCTAAGAGGTGCTCATCTGCTATCAATTAGTGCTTGACCTCTTGTTTGTGAGTACAGTCAGCCATTTTGAAATGTAGGCCGTTTAGGTCTTGCTTGTTAATGCAGCTTACATTTAGAAAGTAATTACGTGGACGATCCAAGGTTTTTCTGACATTTGGCATAATTTTAGATGATAAAAAATTAAAATGGTTAAAGGTAAACCTTTTAACACTTACTCCTATAAACTATAAGGTTATAACTTATAAGACTAAATAAAGCGTCATTCTTAAGATAAATACAGAATCGTGTATTATTTTTTGTAGTAAAAGTGTATAGGACGGTCAGGACGCAAACTGACTGACTGGACTGCTGGTAGGTGATACTATGACAGAGCGGTTTGATTGAAACCAATAACTGGTACACAGTTATTTTTCTCCATAATGCGCACTGCGCCCGTCTACCGAGACGGCGGATGTTAGGTCTCTTATACCTGGTAATTTTATTAGGTACAGTGCCCTCATCCCGAAACATGAAGTGCAAAACACTCCTATATCGCGGTATGATGTCTGGCACTGAGGACAGCACCAGATATCTTCTGACTCTGAGTCGTGTAAGTATGAACGAATACCAATTCGTTCCTATTTGCACGATCTATATTATTTATTTAAGGACAACCAACATAACAAACGATGATATCATTCACAATTAAAACTTATTAATAACATAACAAATCGCTGTTATACTTAAAGCCTGCCACGACATGCACTAATGTATGCCTTTTAATAAACTACTTAAATTATATATTTTAATATTGAGTCCACCACCTAGTAAAATTACCGAAAACAAAAATAAAATGACCACGGTATTTTTATAGTCCAGTTGTTATAGTTATTAATTAATATTTTAGTAATTATTTAAAAACTTTTTATAATTTTATCAAAAACGTATACTTCAATTTCAAAAGCTTAACGTTTTATTACAAAAATATCAACAAAGTAACCTATCAACCGTATCAAAATCAATACCCATTATTATATGAAACTAATACCTCGTGTTCCTTTGAACGGATAAACTTGCATTGTTACCGAAGTTTTATTGTTCAACCAAGAAAGTTCAAATTCAAAGTAGACCAGCATTGAGGACCAAAGAGCCTGATATTGCAGTTATAAGTTCCGTGTTGTATGCGCTACTAACTCTATACGTTGAAACTACAGAACTAATAGCTGAGCTAATGAGTTCAGCAACAAGTTTCATGTTTAATTGTCCCTACTTGCCGCGGAGTATGGCAGGACGCAATATTGAGATGATAGTGTGCATTTGAGAATAAATAAAAGGCACAACATGCTAAGACTTCTATATAAACATATTTAGAAGTCTTTGACAATATGTAAGTACAAGCATACAACTTTGGCAGTCTTATCTTCATCTGAACGTAGAGAATAGTGACAATCAGTAAACGAGCTGAGACCGATGACTTTAATGTGTCCTCTGTAGCTTAGAATCTTCTTTCTTTTGAAATCGTCAATTGGTTCAGCCGGCAGTGACTTTACAAAACTAGATAAAATCGCACAATATGAGTATCAGTTTGCAATATTCGAGCGAAAGACCTCTGTATCATGCCGTGTTAATCTACGCCGAGTGCACTAAGCACGGAGAAGTGGATATATTTTTCTTATTTATTAAATAAGCATTAGCGCGGTGGCTCATTGCAGTGACTGTAGCCTCCCGACAAGGTGAGGTTCAATCCGCCACGTACCAGTGTGTTTTTTAATGGATAAAGTACGTTTATCGGACGCTCTTACGGTGAAGAAAAACATCGTAAGAAAACCTGCGCACGACTACAGAGAGATTTAGAGGTTGTGCGTGAAGTCAACCAATCCGAACTGGGCTCGCGAGGATATCTAAGGCCTAAAGTTACACCATTTACGTATAGGTCTGTGCCTTCCGTGGGACATCATGACTGAGATATGATGATTAATATGCACACATAAAGTGTTGATATTCAAGAAACGTCCGTTATTGCCTATTAGTAGCTTAATCAATCAGACTTACGCAGCTTCAATTACCTGTACGCATTACTGGACTAGCTTGTCTGACAAGTTGAGCAACGTGTTTGTTGATAAATCGTAGGCTTAATTTACTTAGTACGTGGCGTGCGCTCCATATATGCAAATAAGCAGTGCATACTGTGCGAACAGACAACCCGGAAAATCGCCAACATATTAAATGATTCCCACTTCTTCACCTATTTTCTTCTGCACATTTGAAACATAGGCGATATGCTGTCATCACAGCACTTAATGTGACAAAAATGTAAATTATTTATTGTTTTTGCAATACGTGTCATCACTTTGCATATCCATTATTTCTGTGCTCGCCACTGTTAGTACCCAGTTAAATGCTTTACTTTATTAAACTATTTTAAATTGTGTACGTGGTTTCTATTTCACCCGTTTTTATTATATAGGTAGCCAATAATGCCCTTGATTGAGTAGAAACAAATAATTTAGTGCATGCCTATTTGCGTCTGCCGCTTCAGTTAAGTAATGTTTTTTAACTTATAATTTTTATTATCAATAAAATTACATCTTCAGACTCATGGTTCGTGCACTTTTTAGTATAAAATTATTTCGTAATTAAATTATTACAATACTATGTTGGTGCTCCGCACATGGGGTAAAAGAATTGGTTAAAGGGGGAATGGGATAACAGTCAGAATTAAAATAAATAAATATTTACATTATATTAAGAATTAAATTTCCTAGAATAAAATTTCCTTATATTTACATACACCAAGATAAATATAAATAAATAAATATCCATTGACATTTACATAGCCATCTAGACCCAAGTTAAGCGTGAAGCCTGTATTATGGGTACTGAAAAAACGGATACACTCACTTATATACTTTTTTGTAAATACACACATACATAGAAAACACCAAGTCCGATACAAACAAACATGTTAATACACACAAATGTTTTTACTACCCGGGGATCGAACCCGGAACCCTTGGTGTAGTAGCTGTCATCTCAACCATTACACCAAAAAAATCAAAAGTTGCTAACCTATACAAGACTTAATAAATAAATAGTAATGCCCGTATTCCAGAACGAGACACAAGCGCTGATGTTTTATTGAATAGGCTTAGAAAGAGATAGCGTTCTATACGATAAATAGCGCCATCCCTTTCTAACTAAATTTAAGTTAAGATCAACTCTAAGAGAGCCATCTGTGCTCGCCAATTGCCCGGTGAAGCTGTAAAGGCCATCTGCGGCCAACAACAGTAGTCAGTTCGAAATACAACAAAAAAAAGAATGCGTAGTTCATATTAACATTTTCAAATATATTTCACGATTTTGTTACTCGAGTTATTTGTTTATTACTCGTATTCGTAACTCGGTATCTCTACGGTCAATTCCTTAGCATTTAATAGTGTCGTTAAGTATTGCAATAAACCGTTATTATAATTGCGTGTGTCGCGTTGCATTCGTGCTGAGATGGTATCAATGTCAGAGGCACGACACCAATTGAGCCCAATAGAGTGCATAGCGAGGGATTATCTTACCGACGTTTTGTAAGACATTTTAGTTCGGAATGTTATCTTACATAGAGTTAAATAGTGTACAAGTAAAATTAATGTCTACAGACTACTATATGATATACGCAAGCGAAACTTTGGAAGAGCGTCGGTGGCTCAATGGTGTGGACTGTCGCCTTCCTACCGGGAGGACTGAGGTTTAAATCCCGACAAGTACCAATCGGTTTTCGAATTTTCGAAAATATATGTACGTTATCCGACGCTCTTACGGTGGAGGAAAACATCGTGAGGAAACCTTCACGCACACCTGCGAAGAGATTCGAAGGTTGTGCGTGAAGTCATCCAATCCGCACTGGGCTCGCGTGGACGACTAAGGCCGAATCACCCTTTACGGGTAGGCTCGTGCCCCTCGGTGAGGACGTTAAATGAACTGATGATGATGAAGCAAACTTAGTCGCTCCCTAAGAAAGACTGAAAATTGCCCGATGTGCTATAGAAGGGGCTATGTTAGGCACGGTTTATGTAGAGCGTCGGTGTCTCAATTGTGTGAACTGTTGCCCTCCTACCGGGAGGGCTGAGCTACAAATCACGTACCAATGTGTTTTTGAATTTTCGAAATTATATGTACGTGTATCAAACGCTCTTACGGTGAAGGAAAACATCGTGAGGACACCTGTGCACGCCTGCGAATAGGTTTAAAAAGATTGTGCGTGAAGTCGTCCAATCCGCACTGGGCCCTAGTGGACGACTAAGGCCTAATCACCCTATACGGGTAGGCTCGTGCCCGGTGTGTACGTTAAATAATGATGATGATGATGTAGAGTTGGTTATTTCTCTTCGCAATAAGGTCCAAAATGAGGACGTCTGTATGAAGGTATATCCGTTCATATATAACTTAAATAAATTAATGACATCTTTTTAAATAGTATACATACTTACTTAATCTTTTTATTTGGTATCGGTGAGTTTGTTTTGTAAATAAGATTTTGACGACCTGTGTGGTGTAATGGTTGACACGTCGGCTACTACAACAAGGGTTCCGGGTTCGATCCCCGGGCATTACAAATATTTGTGTGCATGAAGTTGTTTGTTTGTAATGGTCTGGTTGTATGGTGATATGTATAATATAAATGTCTTAAAAAAATTACATAAGTATTTTTATCAGTTGTTTAGTACCCTGACTACAAGCGCCTCGCTTAATATGGGGCTAGATTGCGCTGTCTGTTGTCAGTGGGTCAGTTACCCAGAAAACACCAATTTGTTGTCCAATTTACTTGAATATCCAATACACAAAAATATTTTTTTATAAACTAATACAAATATGAAAAATAAAAAATAACCGCCTTTTGCACACCAGGAATTTGAATTTTTATTCAAGCCACAATACAAAAGCCAGGGTTGACTCTGTGTGGTATTTGTTATTTTCTTTTTTCAATTTGACAATTCGATTGGCTAAGGCACCAGGGCTTTACAGTGTGACCATTTTAATTTATAATATGCAGGACTTCTAACATGTCCAAAAATATTAATTATATATTTCTTAAATACATTAATATTTTATATTTGTTACTCTTAAGGAAATACAAATAAACTAAAAATATTAAACACAAGATATTTAGCAACCCGTTTAGCTGCTTTGGTATATCCTTTGAAACATCAATAGGGATGATGCTACAACTACACTTGGAATAGACCACAAGTATATTTAAAAATTAAAAAACCGTCATTTTCTGCATAATAATGCGGTTTGAAATTGACAATTTCAAATTTCGCGCCAAAACGGGCTGGCTTGACGTTTGACGTCAGATATGTGAATGTACCTCCTTTTCTTCAAGGACTCTCATACTTTTGCATTTTTTTCTCGACTGTCGAGACCTAATTTATAAGAATTTTAAATAACTGATAATGTATGGATTTAATGAATTGATACTCCGGAAAAAAAGTCGCGTTGACCATACTTTGTGCCAATATGTTTATCTAATAACAATCATATTGTTTTTGACTGACACAAAACGGAAAAAGAGATTTCGAGCTGTGAAGACGAATGAATTATTCCTCAAACTATTTTTCGATGCGGTGAAGACGACTATGATGTTAGAATATACTTGTTATTCTTCATCTGTTTGTATGAAAAACAAACATATTTACCTACCTAATACAAATACAATAACAAAGTTGTCTATAACTTTTTATTGTAAAGATAAGTCATATTTAAAAAGTTTAAAAACTTTGTGAATAGAGATGCTCATACCCCATATTTTTGAATGCTAAACAGAATAATGCCTTTGACACCTGAATCAGCAATAATAAAAAATGAAAATTCTTGTAAGCATTGAAAATACACCAAGTTTAATATTGATTTATTATATTACAGTCACAAAACATACAAACTTACACAATTATGATATAAATAAATAATGTTTTTTTAAAACAAAGGAAATTATTTTTCTTTGTTCCTGGTTCATCTTTAGAGTGTAGTGTAAGTGCCATGGATGAGGACTGCACAGGGCAGTTCCATGTGGAAATCCTCAGGGCAGCATTTTCCAAGCAGTTTCTGCTCACACTGTGATGAGTTAAAATATAACCTTTTCTTTTTGCTCACTACTTTCATTTTCATGTTTGGTGATGAAAAACAATCATTTCTAGATTATCAGTAGACATTATGCTTTGATATTTCAATAAAGTACCGTAAAAAGTCCATATTTCGCATCAGGCTTATTGCGGTTTGTAAAACTCACTTCGACAAAATAAATTACAACCATGTCAACATTAACTTTGGTAGTTTCCTGGAGTCTGCTTTTACAGTCCTAAATTTCATTTTTATTCGAAAAATGCCGATTTTGTCGTTTTAATGTTCACTTTTTACTAAACCTTTAACGTCAAAATAATATGTCATACATAGATGACGTAAATGACAGTGATTGGTGTTTTAATTTACGTTCCGTTTCAAGTAATTTCAATTCGTAACAATTTTTAAAAAACAGCGTAAATTAAAATAAAAACCTTACGGTGTCCCTACTTTTATGTCATTTTAACATTTTAATATAAAAATATTCATTTCTATTACATTTGCATGTTCCCTATTGACCAGAGCTCGATAAAAAGCTTCGCGAAAGCAATAAACTAGAAACTGTTAAAAGTACCAGCTGATGAAGATATTTATAAAAACTTCTAGTTTAGCAGTGTGAACTTATGAGTAATGCGGTGTAAAAATGTATGTCCATGAACCAAAACTTTCTCTCTGAAGAGGGTAAAATAGGTAGTATACCTTTCGCATGCAAATGTCGAAGGTGTTAGCGAGAGAAAGTCAGCTTTTTTATTTTAGTGCTATTTCACTTGTATGTGAGAGTTTGCTATAAAATAGTTTATGGAAATTCCATGCGAATCTGCAGTACTTACCATTTTTGGATATTTTTATTAGAAATAGATGATGTATGAAATGTTTGATGAAAAACACATATAGCCGTTAAAATTTTCGCCTATTGACGTCCTTTATAGCTCTATTGATTTTTGATACAGCATCCAACTTTTGACCCATCAAACGCCAGGAATCCAGATACATTATAAAATTTATCTTGACTTCATAGACAGTCAAAGATTAAGGATAATGTTTATACTAAGATATGAATACCAGGTGAATAGATAAGGTTCAATCAATTACTTATTGCTGAACATATATCTCTAGAAGCTACCAGTGGAAGCTTCATTTGACATTCATAGGTGTTCTATAAAGACCTAAACTGAATAAATACTTTTCATTTTCTACTAAACAGTTCCAACCTTGGTTTGAAGAGGCGGTAGATTCGATACTGAGTCATCTAGTAAGGGACCACCGCAGTGCCAGATATTGTTCACTGAAATATAAGTGTTATGCACATTTGTGTTTGAGGACGAAGGTAAAATTACAGACCCAACATCTGCCGTCTTGGGTACATTGTACACAAATGAGCTCACCATTGTTCAGCATTGAACATAGGCCTCCCCCAATAAGCAGCAACCATACTAAACCTGAGCAGCCTGCATTAAAATTCATCGTCATCTCTCCAAAAGATAGCCATTGTTTAATAATTGCGTACCCTTTGTCGAGATATGAAGAGTTAAATCTTCTAACCATTGCTCAAGGCCCTTAATATCGAATGCAGACAGTGGACATTATTAACTAGTAACCTAGTGCAGGGCATATGCGTTTCACGAGTGTCAACGCAGATTGAAGTTTTGGTTATTTGACGTTATTTTGATAGTATATGTTTTGGACAGAAGCGACCATTAGAAGATCATCATTATCAGCTCATTAAACGTCCCCACCGAGGGGCACGAGCCTACCCGTATAGGGTGTATATGTCTTAGTCGTTCACGCGGGCCCAGTGCGGGTTGGACGACTACACGCACAGCCTTTGAATCTCTTCGCAGGCGTACGCAGGTTTTTCTCACGATGGTTTCCTTCACCCTAAGAGCGTCGAAAAACGTACATATGTTTTCGAAAATTCGAAAACACATTGGTAGGTGGCGGGATTTGAACCGCAGCCCTCCCGGTAGGAGGAGAATAGTCCAAGCCATTGAGCCATCGACGCTCCATTCGAA
>PQWD01004785.1:0-11741 GCA_019425675.1 Leucinodes orbonalis | reverse complement strand
TATTGCTTCTTTACATATATACTACTATTGTATATACTAACTATTGTAATAATTTATATAAAAATGTATTTGACATTAAAATATTAATCTGACAAATATATTATTGTATTATTGGACACATGTATTATGTAAATTCTTAATTGTATATATATTATATATATATATATATATATATAATTTGTATATTTATAAAATTTGCATGCCCTATACTAAGGTAAAACATGAGCTCTTTAATGTACCATAGATTATCACTATCAGATAACACCATGTTTTATGCAAATAATAAATTTCATTTCATTTCCTTTTAATTAAAAACACTCCAAAAAGTTTTTGATTTGATTTGAATAATAAAACCCAGTAGTAATGCAATATCAAGCGTTCGTTTAACAATTGTAATCTTTAATTTGGGGTCGTTAAATATTTACTCAATCGCTTACTCGTTCCGAAATTTCCCAAAGGACACCTAAGCCTTACCTTTTCATTTTCAAATTTCCAGAATATTATGGTTTAATTTACAAAAGGGACGTTACGTTAAATGGCACCGGCAGGTATCAAAAGTGCCATTATTTGAGCTTTGCACAGATTGGAGCTGAGATTGGAATACTGACGCTTATATTAATATGAATAAATATTTACATAGGAACATTATTTTAATGACATCCACGGACATTCACATAGCGCCATCTGGGCCCCAAATTAAGCATCTAGCCCGCTATATGAGTACTAACAACAGGTAAACTTACGTATATACTTTTTTGTCAATAACTACTTATTCTATTATACATATAAATACCCAGACCAAAAGGAACGACATGATAATGCACACAAAATGTTTGTCCTTCCTGGAGATTGAACCTGGAAGCCTTGGAATAATAGCCGATTTCCCTTACACCACATGGGTCGACACAATATTGACTAGTTTTTAATATCATTTTATTGTACTCAACACTTTAAATAATTAAGAAGAAGCCATATCAATAGAATTTCTTTCGTTATCGGACATTTCACACTCGCCACATACCCATAAGTATTACTGTATTTATACATACGGATCATAAATTTTAAAATTAACCACTCAGACAGCGACAGTACCCCACGCCCTTCACCGAAGCGAAGGGTGAACGATCATCGAGGGCTGACGATAGAGAATGCGTCTAGGTGACCTGATAATATCTAAAGTCATTATCGCATATAATGGCAAAAGGTTTGACAAACCATTTAAATCATTAAAACAAACTCTGTCTTTCTTTAATCGTATAAGTCTTTGGCAGATGCTTCTGAATTTTCTGAGTCATATGCGTTTGCAACTTTATCGGTAATATGCAGAAGCTTAATTCACTTCTATTTTTTGTACATTGTTCTTGTCTTTGATATAACTGTAATTATTATATTAAAATATGATAGTTCTAAACATAAAACATGACAGTAATAATTTGTTATTAATTTGAAAATTGAAAAAAAATAGAAGCGAAAATCAACACGTAGATGTCAATCATATCATTATGAGTAAAACTTTAAAATTTTCAATACTTATTCATAATAGATAACGGATATATAAAGTTTCAAAAATCAACCACTCAGACAGCGACAGTACCCACGCCCTCTCCGAAGTGAAGGGTGAACGATCATCGTAGGCTGACGGTGGACCACCGTCGCCCGCCTCACGCTCAGGGCACCGCGCCACATCTCGTCATCGCGGTTGAAATGACCTCACGTAGTGTGAATGTCTAGCGAAGAGCTTACTATAGAAATGATCCTATGAAGTAAGGTCTTATCGGATAAAGTCGAGCGATGGAAGGTCATTCGTTCGGGAATAGCTTTGCTAGCGCGATGTAACGGAGGATAGTGGCATCTGTTGGTGGCGATACACAACTCAATAAAAAAAAACCATCGGTGAGCGGCGCGTGCGCATATATACTATACGCGCACGTGGCATCCGCGTGGTGATTATTTTTATCAGCCAGTTGCGTGACGTCATAATACATTGGCGATGACTAAAATTGGTATCAAGAATATTAATATTTTCAATATACACCAGAGTGGACATTGAAAATATTAATATTCTTTAAAATTACTTTAGTCATTACTTTATATAAAATAACAGATTTCGTAATGGGTATGTTTATAAAAACCTAGGAATTTATATTTGAATCTGAAGTACTGATTATAATGTCAACCGAAGATAATATGAATCATATAAAACTGAACACGACGCGCTTGGAATTAAACAACTGTTGGATAATATAAAGAAGAAAGATAGTAATAAAAGTCTTAATAATTAAATGAATTGTGTAAAACAAGAAGCAAAATCAATTCGTAAAATTCATTTAGTTGCATGAGCTTCATACTTTTGTTGAAAATATTTTTATCTATTGTATTTTTGGTACTTATAAAAAGTACTTTTAGTAGGTCTTAATATAGTTAATACATTTTGCTTTCCTCAAATTTAAGAAGCCACATGTATAATTAATCGACCACTGAACACTAACTGAACAAAAACACGAAAACTTGTGTTTTTCTGAAATGGTTCCAGCAAGAAAGTGGTTGTTACAGTTTCCAAAATCGTGTACTTATGTACAGAATAATACTGTTTATAATGAAAGTAATTACAAAGGAATAACAGACTACAATGATTTAATTAAACTAATGGTCGAAATTTTGTAAATATTAAATTGTGATTTTTTTTCAGCTGCAAAAATTATAATTTCAATAACAAAAACATTGCAAGCGTGGATCAACGTGACAAAAAATTATTCTTATCAATTAATTCTACTCAATAGTAACCTTTACTGTTGCTTAGTTGGACTTAAAATTGACTTGACTTTGGAATTCCTTTAACAATAATAAAATCAATTTACTTAACTCCATTTATACTGGTATTGCCAGGTATAATGTCAGAGTAGGTATCTATTGACTTCAATTCAAAGGGTGTATAATAACTGTAATAATACCGAATTGGTATTAGTGTAAACTTAATTATCCCACTATCTGAAGACAATGTGTGAATCCTTTCATCACACACAAAGGGCGTAAATAATTAATACAGTGAGCGGTTTACGCGTCTTGTTAACGGTATCAATCAATCAGCATGTAAATGGAAATTTTCAAAGGTCTTACCCAAAATAAACTTTCTTTGAACACGAGTAAAGTCGATTTTGCTCAAGCAGAAAGTTTTCTCGGTGGATTTCAAGATCTCTCAGGCATGCAAGGGATTTTGTCACATACAATCTGCGGATAAGGCTGAAAATTGCGTGTGAAGATTTACCATGTATCTTGTTGGGATATACGATACGTATTGACATATTGGCGAAGCTGACGCGCCGTCATCTGATATTTGAGTCTGACATTATAGTGACGCGGATACACTTGTACTAATCATGTTATTAATAAGTGTATTGTATACATTGGATTTAAACAGGTTGTTATGTGATGGTCCAACCCCTGTCTTTCAGGGTAAAGCAGAAGGTACCCTCCGAGTATAAACTGCTGAGCAAATCACCTTTAACATTGAGAAAATCCTGCTTTAGTATGTGATGAAGCAACTTGTAGAAGACGCAGAAATTATGGAGTATAAGAGTGTTATTTTCATTAAATCCGCTTCGATGCATAGTTTTTGAGAGCCTACTACATTTGTTACTTGGATAATTACCTATACTTAAGCAAAATCGAAAAGGAAAACTTCTCCTAAGTATGGTTCATATTGAAAACTCGTTATTTTTTTGTTAGATTGTTTATTTATAAACTGTTAGTGTTACTCGATTTTTATTTGTGACGAAAAATTTATTCTTTAGGTTTTTATACGTATAAAGTTTTGTATCTTTGTATTTGAAAAGACAATTTTCAAGTATTTACTAGTACATATAAGAGATAACAATAAAACTTGACTTATTAAGAATAAAATCTAACTCAGTTTACCGACTTCATATACATAGCGTTATTATTCTCTAACACCTTTTTCTTTTTCGTACAACAGGCGTTGAAGTAAACACAGACAGATTTCTGCTGCATTTATTTTATTTAAAGCTGCACTTCGGCAATTTTTCTTGCATGAATATTTGAGACACTGCGGCGACCGCCTTTATCCTAGTCTGAGATAGGATGCGGGCAAACGCCTGCTTGCTGATAAATATTCATTATGTACAAATATGTACAAGGGGCAAAGAACAAGTGCTTTGATCTTTTCTAGATCTAATAACTAGTCAGCCGCTCAAGTGAGATGGATAAATGCTGTTCTATCATTTGCACCAGAATTTTATGTATTGCACCTGTATTAGTCTGATGAAGTTGTAATCATTCCTATATCATTAATTGGACTAATTTGTTCTTGTGTGTATGCGGCCGAAGATTCATTACGCATTTTAAAGTGTTTTACTTCGGAATCACTATTTTTTTATTGATTAATCATTGTTTTGTATTATTTATTTTATGGTGTGTTTATAGTTTACACGAACCAGTTTGGAAAAAAATACATAAACACAAAACAAGATGTCTTAATAGTCACAAATTCAGCATCGTTGGTACATATAAAGTGGAAAAAAATACCAACGACCAATTTGTCAGTGTAAATACAAGAAAAAAAAGAAAATTGAGAATATCAATTCTATGTGATTTTTCCTTATTGTGTTGTTTGGTATAGAGTACAATAAAGAATTTAATAATAATAACAAAAAGAATTGTGTACATTTTACTAAAAACTAACGTGTAAAAAGAAAGAACTACGAAGCCAACCGTATATATTACCATATTTTCCTAACTAAAATATAGCTAACCTAGCATCTCCGTTCACGTAGAACTCCAATTTGATTCTCTGCGGGATAGAATTTCAAACTGCTACTTACTTATGTTGTGAACATACCTAGTAGGCGTTACGTAAAAAATCTTTCGCCATATTTTAGGATCGCACAGTAAAATTCCTTGTTTTTTATTTATTCGTACCCGTATATTTTACCCATTTCGTACAATAATTTATTTTATGTTAAATTAATGTTTTATATCAATGGACCTTTTGCCTGACCTGGTGAAAATTACCTTGCAAGTATATGCGTTGCTTGCAAAGTGATTCTATCTTGTTTTCATTGTGTTTGGTATGTTATTTAAAGCTGCACTTCGCAATTTTTCTTGCATGAATATTTGAGACACTGCGGCGACCGCCTTTATCCTAGTCTGAGATAGGATGCGGGCAAACGCCTGCTTGCTGATAAATATTCATTATGTACAAATATGTACAAGGGGCGAAGAACAAGTGCTTTGATCTTTTCTAGATCTAATAACTAGTCAGCCGCCAAGTGAGATGGATAAATGCTGTTCTATCATTGCACCAGAATTTTATGTATTGCACCTGTATTAGTCTGATGAAGTTGTAATCATTCCTATATCATTAATTGGACTAATTTGTTCTTGTGTGTATGCGGCCGAAGATTCATTACGCATTTTAAAGTGTTTTACTTCGGAATCACTATTTTTTTTTGATTATCATTGTTTTGTATTATTTATTTTATGGTGTGTTTATAGTTTACACGAACCAGTTTGGAAAAAAATACATAAACACAAACAAGATGTCTTAATAGTCACAAATTCAGCATCGTTGGTACATATAAAGTGGAAAAAAATACCAACGACCAATTTGTCAGTGTAAATACAAGAAAAAAAAGAAAATTGAGAATATCAATTCTATGTGATTTTTCCTTATTGTGTTGTTTGGTATAGAGTACAATAAAGAATTTAATAATAATAACAAAAAGAATTGTGTACATTTTACTAAAAACTAACGTGTAAAAAGAAATAGAACTACGGAAAGCCAACCATATTTTCCTAACTAAAATATAGCTAACCTAGCATCTCCGTTCACGTAGAACTCCAATTTGATTCTCTGCGGGATAGAATTTCAAACTGCTACTTACTTATGTTGTGAACATACCTAGTAGGCGTTACGTAAAAAATCTTTCGCCATATTTTAGGATCGCACAGTAAAATTCCTTGTTTTTTATTTATTCGTACCCGTATATTTTACCCATTTCGTACAATAATTTATTTTATGTTAAATTAATGTTTTATATCAATGGACCTTTTGCCTGACCTGGTGAAAATTACCTTGCAAGTATAATGCGTTGCTTGCAAAGTGATTTCTATCTTGTTTTTCATTGTGTTTGGTATGTTTTTTTAATTTTTGTAATGTATAAACTAGGTAAGTAGTATGAGCAATGTGAACAAAAATTCCAGTGAAATATGATTATAATCTAAATAAACTTTGAGTAATATACACGACTTAGAATAGCAGACACGTTGCAGAAAGAATTTGTTTTTGCCACCAAGTTCATCAGAAACAAATAAAAAATCAAAGATATTTTTGTTCAAAAGTTTCCAGACTTGAGTAATTTTCAAGAGAAGCGATACGAGCAATTTGCAAACGAATTTCGCACAACCGCGCCGTCAAATCACAAATTGGCAATTCCGACACAATGACCAAACCTGAGGCTTCTTAATGCTCGTTGCGAGTATATTTTTACATTTCAACGAGAGGTTACAAGTCACGCCATGTTTCCGCCGTTATAAACATTAACTTCGTATCCAATATCACTGAGAAAATCTCATTTGAATAATCTCTCTTATTTCATGCATAACTTTGCGTCGTACCTTGATGTGCGTACTTATGTGACGTCGCAGACACACGTGATGTGGTGAATTTTCGTATTCATGACAAGTAATTTCATATGTATATTCTTAATATTCGAAAACATTCTTGACTCTATGTCGTGCGTTTTGATTACCAATAAACGATACTTTGTCTATGCTTGATTTAATTCAATAAAACAATATTCGTTAAGAATCACTAAAAGTATTCCGAATTAGTCCAGATCACAGATTTCCCAATACAGGAGATGGGGCAAGCCGCGTTTAAAGTGCGACAAATGTAAGCTTAACGAGCATACACTGGCTGCCAGTTTACGCTCTGTGAGACGAGTCAAGACGCACGAATATTAAAAGAAATTACCGCTTTTTTTCCAAAATGCCATCCTGTGCAATTGTAACATGCCATCATCGCAATGAATCAGTAAATTTACCAAGTAACAGAATAACTTTTCGCAGGTAAGAACCGAAAAGAAATTGCGACACTGGGACTGCCTATAAACTTGGCGGCTTGTCCAGTCTAATTGTATATTCGGATGTCTGTGGTCCAGATATAACAGTTATTGGTACAGATTTTAGTATAGCACGTAACAGTCCACTAAAGCTTAAAATAAAAAAGATTAAAAATACAGATGCTTCTCATTCTTCACAGGAAGGGAGTCCATGATATTTTTATTTAATATAATAAATTAATGCTTATTGCTTATTGAGCGTCGGTGGCTCAGTGGTGTGGACTGTCGCCTTCCTACCGGGAGGGCTGAGGTTCAAATCCCGACACGTACCAATGTATTTTCGAATTTTCGAAAAATATATGTACGTTATCCGACGCTCTTACGGTGAAGGAAAACATCGTGAGGAACCTTCATGCACGCCTGCGAAGAGATTCGAAGGTTGTGTGTGAAGTCGTCCAATCCGCACTGGGCCCGCGTGGACGACTAAGGCCTAATCACCCTATACGGGTAGGCTCGTGCCCCTCGGTGGGGACGTTTAATGAGCTGATGATGATGATGAATGCTTATTGAAACGCCTCTTTTATAATTGAATGCCAAGACGTCACCTTCATCTTAGGCTATGAACTGGCACTTGTAATACTTGATTTTATTTCATTTGTAGTATTAGAAACGATAATAAAATTCGTAACATCTTGATACTAAAGATTTTAATGATTGGTTTTAATAGGAATACCTGACACGCATTGTATTTTATAATTCTATCTTACCTGACATTCGTAGGTGCCGTTGTCTCTTTTCTGGACAAACTTGATTTGGAGCGTCCAGTCTTCGGATCCTTCTCCGTGGAGGACCTGAAAGAAGTAAGAATAAATTAATTGAGGCTATGATGACGGAGGCCTATGCTCCTTTTACCATTCAATGAAATTCGAGAATCTTCCTGTCCCACCAGTAAACGGTTCTTCGCACTATGAATCCCTGTCAATTTGTGCAACCTAACATTGGTTACTTCTGGATGTAAGTCTTCATGGTGCTCGAGATATCACGGTCCTCGGCTTTATTATCCAATCTTGCTGCCCATACTGCAGGGCACTTAGCTTCCCGCACAGTCATGGATAGATTTCATTTATTTTAATTATATTTAATTTACCTTTTGTAGCTAACTGTACCTAGCGAAAGCCTATTCACTACTGGATGCACTAATACATGGGACATTTTGCCAGCGGCTTTGGCTTACCGTGTGGCCATTGTTTTGCTTAAATGAATATTAACAATAATTGGAACAGTGCACTGGAAAGCCAAATTTAATATTAGAACGGGATTAGTTTCCTCTGGATAGGAGTTAACAACAGTTATCGATTTTCAACGTATTGTAGGAAATGTAGTACCAACCTTTTCTTTTTTATTATTTACTTTTATTTCATTTTACGGTATGTATTTACATAATCATTTTCATTATTTTCACTTTAATATCACAAATGCTTTCTCACTTTCGATTCTTTCAGTCGCAATAACTTCGGTCCGGGAAAACTTATATGAACCGGACCCATTGCATTAGATGCCATATCATTTTTCCTTCATTCTCCATCCAATCTTTTATATTTTTCACCCTTTTTAGAGATTTAAATCACCTTTTTCATTTATTTGACATGTTTGTTTATATCTATGACGTTTCCCCTAGCAACGTTCAATTTACTCTTAAATTCCCTATTTTAGCTATATGACCTACGTTAAAATCTAATTTATTTCGAAATTAAATAGAAATGATTTGAAATTTGACGGTTGTCAAAGGCTGGATATAAATAGAGGCCTTTGGCTACTGTATGAGCCTTTTCGATTCATTCTTTTACCAGTTTCTTTCGGATTATTTTACTAGTCTGATGGGAGTCTATTCTTTGTGGAGAATCATAATATACCAAACTCTCATTTACATTCCACAAATCGCTGCTGCCGCTGCTGCTGCCGAGGCTGTTACGTGAGAAGCCAAACTATTGGAGCTTCGGGTGTCCTATCGCCGGAGCTGACGCGCACCAGGTGCCAGTGAATCCCTGGAAGCGCCCTAATACTACGCGGCCCTGGGGAATCAAGCCCTCCACGGCGCCTCAATCTCACTGCTCGTGCCATCGTGCTCATCCCTGCAGTTTCCTTGTGCATCCTAAGCTGTAGAAGACGAACAAGGAAGATACAAGCTACCACACTATACACCTTCATCATACATACCTCTCACTCTACACCTCCACTCATTCCCATCCACGTTTAGTTATTTTGTATTAGGACTATTATATTAAATTCCATATCCCTCTATTATTGGTCTTCTCATTTGTCGCTTCACGACAGTATTCCGAGTTGTATTTGGTTTGAGCGTTCATACGCCTGTGTCATTAGATTCTATTAAATAAAAATAAATTATGTAAAAATAAAAGTAATTTATTTCAGATTCACATCCATAGAATATTAGCATTAAATTCGAAGTTTATTTTCATTAATTACTAAGAAGTCTTTAATAGGACTGCGAAGCTAAAAAATAACTTCACGTAGGTACATTAAATTCACAAAGTTGTGGCACGTCGCATAAAGCTAAAAGTTAGCCGATAGCCGCTCTCATTAATCAGCCATCGAGGCGTTTTATAAATGAGTAACCTTTAAACACAAATTCTGAATATTTCAAAGCTTTGCGAAAATATCTGAGAATTTTTAGGAGCGTTTGGAATGCTTGGTTCTCCTAAACAATATTTCTAGTATGGCAAATAGTAAAAGCATTTTTTGTTAATATTTTGAATTGGTTGTCTACCTCTGAACTAGAATATTAAACAACGCCTCTCATACAGATATTGTCTGTGATCTTTAATGCGATTAGCGGACGCAATGACATTATTGTGGTAACAATAATGTCTCTATTGTTATTCTATGAGAATTAGATTTTCATTCTGTGAAATAAAGACATTTATCAGGATATATAGTCCCATCATCATCAGCTCATTAAACGTCCCCACCGAGGGGCACGAGCCTACCCGTATAGGGTGATATATATAGTCCCAAAGCCTTTTAATAAACAGGTTTTTCCATAGGAAAGACATGGAGAGATTTTGCCCTTACCAACCAAACGGGCCCAATGCGGATTGTTGAGTGTAAACAGCTAAGTTTTCTAAGATTATAGACGAAACAGGCGGCTGAACTGCCATCCAATGGATGGAGTCATCTTTCTTTTCAGACTATCAGGCGAATAAGCCTGAAATGTTCATACCAAACTGGGATAAATTGCACTGTGATTTTCGCCATGTGAAGAAAATTAAACAGTATTTTAGGAAAATGGATAGAATTTTGTTTATTTATTAAATAAAATTAAAATATATAATAATAAAAACTTGCTTTATTCAATAAATAGATGCTCCATTTTCATTTCTGTCCGACCGCCTAGGAAAGTGTGTATGTATTTTATTTCCATGATAACTTGAGGTGCAGATTTTCAAAAGCTTGGTGGAACCAAATGGGCAATAATTTTTGGCGATGGATTACTTAGTGATTGCACGCACTTAAGGTATCACAGCTAGGTGACCGGCCAACGAGACTTCAGGATGACCGATTTGTCACCCTTATTTTAATTTCTTTAATAATTAGATGGCACTAATTGCCTACTTATGGGAACCAAATGGGAAGCAATTATTGGCCTTAATTTCAACGATGAATACGTCGAGTGACCAGAGTGACCTAACCCTAGATAGTGGTGTGTGAATAACAGCAGATACAAGAAATGGTTTTTATTATATTTATTATATTTGTTTCAAATATTATAATTTTTGTTTCGCAAAAAGTAAGAAAAAAATTGCCCACTTTAGTATCAATATATTTATGAATAAAAAGCCATCGAAACATCAGTTTAAACGTTAGAATTTCACACCACCCAGTTCACTTTACCGTGTAATAGCAATTTGCGTCAAATTACCTTGCCGTTAGGGTTGAATTTGCGTGGTGAGAATTCAAACCTAACCGCTGATTGAGGTTATGAATGCAGGTGTGAGGAATGAATAAATATGTCGATTGATCAAATTTAAATCGGGGTTTAAAAGGATCCAGTTTAATAGGTTTGAAGCCCATCGTCACTAGGTTGATTATACGGGCAAAAAAATGTAAAAAAAATCGTTGTGCATTAGTCTCCCCCATTTTGCGCTAGATAACCCGGGACAGGTTATCTGCTACGCTTACCATGACGCAGTCTCTACTCCAGAACTCTACTGTTCCAACGGACATCAGTTCTGTTTTTTTTGTTTGCGAACTGACTACTGCTGTTGGCCGCAGATAGCCTTTACAGCTTCCGGGCATGTGGCGAGCGCAGATGACTCTCAGCCTTTAAAAAATACACAACGAGCCTAAGAGCGTCCCAGAGTGGGATTGCGATATACGGCCTACTGCGCTACTTCAACTTGCTGATCCGGCGAACTATGTCGGTAAGTTTAGTTATCATAGTAATAACTTAATTTCTAGTCAGTGCATGTAGGACGTAAATTGATCATCGTCGTCTTTAATTATTGCAGGATCGTTGTGACGATGTAAATTACGGAATTACGAATGCTTAAAATGAGTGTCTGTAATGGTTTTTTTAACTTACAAAGTGTACAGTACGGTCAACTGACGGTAAGTGATACACCTGACCATGACAAAGCGGCT
>PQWD01004784.1:0-111688 GCA_019425675.1 Leucinodes orbonalis | reverse complement strand
TACGCGTTTACCTTTATCCGTACGTAGAGACCCAGCATGTAGTATTGCTGTAAAACTTGATAAAAAGACGTCCATTTTGCAGGCCGTGACAGGGATCGCTACCCAAATGAGTCATATTAACGCAATGGTAACATCGAATTGCAAATTTTTCAGTAGTGATCTCTCAATTATATTAAATGTGAACAAAATCTTTAATTGTAATCTTTTGATATATATTCGATTTTATTTCAATTTATAAATTTGATCTTTGATATGATCTCAAAATTAAAACATTGCATATATAATTGAATCAGTAAATACTTTGTCTTGCCGGCTCTTCATACATAAACTTTGTATTGAAAAATATGAAATGGATTGATCATTCTTTGAATAATTCATTTAGTCATACAATTTGTTCATTCATAAATTAATTTATCTATCATACTTTACAAGGAACCAAACCAACCTCGCCTATTCATGGATCCTGCCATAAGTAAACTAGGTTAAGCCAAAACGCTTTGGACTAGCGTTCTTTTCTATGACCCAAATGAAAAAAGCCTGAGTAGCAATCAGCAGTGGAATAACCAGCTGAAATGATGATTTAAGGCAAAAAAATATAACCCACTGAGGCTGCATGGGAGAGTTGTGAAGACGGTAATTATTGAAATATTTAGACTAAGGTCACAAACTAAGGGTTTTTTAATAAATATAAAATCATATATAACGATTACAATAGTACAAATCTTATAAGGCATCGTGAATTTTTGCCTACGCAGATAAGAACCAAATTATTCCGAATGTTGCCAAAGGACAGATTAGAACGAAATCAGACTAATGGCGCAAAGGGCACCAATAATTCGTCTTAAACGCGGCTGATTGCATTGAATAAGCAAAATTAAAGTTGCCAAACATTTTGTATAACATGCCTTCCGCGGTGCAGCCTCTGGGTATTGCCCAAAAGCACAGTCCACACTGCAACGAAACTAAAGATAATTTAACTTTGTTCATCGTCTTTTACACCAAATATAACTCTATAGTTATCATAGTAAGAGTTATGAGCAAAGCCAAAATAACTTATTTTGGTATCGTTCCCAGCATGTACTGCGCTAGTCTACAATTGTATATATGATGCAATTTACCTTGATCGCTTGTGGTGGTGTTTTCTGACGCGTGACCGGTTTCTTTGATTCTTTCGCGAGTTGATTAGGAAAGCACGTAAACGCGCACGGTAGTAGCCTTCGGAACCTATAACGTATATATTAGAGTTATTGGAATTCAAACAAATAATAAAAACACATATCAACAATCATTTACACAGTTTAAGCAAGTCTGTGTGTTCCTAAGAGCGTCGGTGGCTCAATGGTGTGGATTATTGCCTTCCAATCGGGCAGGCGCAGGTTCCAATCCCGACGTACCAATGTTTTCGAATTTTCGAAATTGTATGTTATCCGACGCTCTTACGGTGAAGGAAAACACCGTGAGGAAACCTGCGCACGCTTATGAGGAGACTCAAAGGTTGTTGCGTGAAGTCGCCAATCCGAACCCGCGTGGACGACTAAGTCCTATACACCGCGTACGGTACGCTCGTGCTCCTCGGTGGGCTACGTTTAATTAGATGATATGTGTTCCTATATAGCTATACTATGTTTGTTCATATTTAAAAAAAACGTACGTGACCGGAATCGAGAACCTTTTAAACATTTATGGCCTCATTGGGGACAATGATTTTGACACAGATCAAGGTTATTATGACTTATTTTTTTATTTGTAAAGGTGTAAAATATGTACAGAAAAGTTAAAGTGGGGGCAATAATTTCCAAGTCGGTAGCATATGGAAATTTTCATTTCCATTTGCCTCATGTGACAACTAGGAAATTGTATGTCCCTGGTATTTGGCGGCAGCTGAGAATTTTCATTCCCATTTACCTCCATCGTTAGACCCGAGTACATGGTTTTCAGTATGCAAATAAAGTGAAAAATGTGTAATGTTTACCCGATCGTGATGTCTTCATGGAAGCACTTGTATGTACACCTCTCTTCTATAAATTTATGATCAGTGAAAACTCAAGATCTTCAAAGAATTCTTTTATAAACAAGGAGCATAATCAATCTTAGTGTTTAATAATAATAATAATAAGAAAGCTTTAAAATCATCTTTACATGAAGCAGTAACATCATCTGACACACATCTTACTCGCTCAATTTACAATTGCAATAGACAACTCAATGAAATGTTGTAGCTGATTCTGAAAGAAACTACCTGGGGTGAAGGCATTACATGGAAGCACTATAAAGATCTACTACTACCACACGTGACAAATGCATCCAACTCTTGTTAGAAGTGGAGAACTATTCCTGAAAACTGAAGCATTTATGATCCATACAGATCAAGTTATAAATACTCGAAATTATCAGAAACATCCTTAAAATAATGAATTACGGATATATGCAGACGATGTCACAATAGTTCTGAGACCATCCAACAATCACCGGCGCTTGTAAGTCGATGTGCAAAATGACTACAAGCAACAGCATGATCATAGCTCCATTCTACATCAAATTTAGCCTTCAAACATCAAACTTATAAAAGAAAAAAACCGTATAAATATAAACGGATGCAATACTCGAAAAGCAAAGTACAAAATATATTGACAGACAATCATAAGATAAAACCGTACATTTTAATAGACCTGATATTACATTCCTCGACAAAATGAACAAATATATATTTAATTGATATAGCAATATGTAACACTCAATTGCCTACAAGCATACTGAAAACTCAATAATATAGAGACCTTTCGATAGAAAAAAAACCCAATGGAAAGCATCAAAGTAAAGTTATCCCCATAGTCATTTCTACACAGGAGTTATTCAAAGGAATTGCATACAAGCCTTATAATTTGATATACTTCATCACATATAAATTACTCCAAAAGCCGTAATTAAATACCTGCCGAATGGTGAAAAATTTCTAAACATATAAGACTACTGTAATTTAGTAGCATTTGGCCAAGCCCGTGCAACTAATATTTTAACCTCTGCGGAAGATTTTTTAAAATATAATTTAATAATAATAAACTTTTATTGCACATAAAACATATTACAAGGAAAACATGACAGAACAAAAGTGTACAAATAAGGCGGTCTTATTACTAAAAAGCAATTTCTTCCAGACAACCTTCAGAAGAACTGCTTACGGCTTAGCCCCGGAAACGGAACGGAACATCTTGGATCAAATAAGAAATTATCTTCAAAAACTCACTTATGAATGGGTAAAAACACTGGAGCGAGAACGGGCGGAGTCTTAAGACTTTTGGTCTCGTCTGCGTCGGCCAGCTGCGAGCTGTCGAAGTCCAGGGAGAGTGCGGGAGCGCCGGAGCCTTTCGCCGTGTACAGTATCGCGTTGTTGCCGTGGCTGGGCTGGGAACATATACAAGTAAATACCAATGATATTCTGTATATATAAAGGTAGATACGCCATCCGTGCCTCAAAAACGACCGCCGAAGAGAGTACAGTTTGTATTGTTTAGGTAAATGTACATTCGAAATATGTGTATGTCGCTGTCACTGCATTCGGAACACTTTTCGATTGTTTTGGTATTAACACTGGTAAATACGAGTATTTTAATCTCGCAACATGCTTTTATAGCATATAAATTGTGTTAAATTTGAAATGACGTAAGTTAACGGTAAAAGTTTTATTGTTAAAGTTTTTTTTCTTTTAGCGCATTTAAATAAAAGCTTGTTTTTAAAAAGGGTTTTAACACCTTAATTTTTTAGAGTAACTCTCAGCAAGCCCTTTAATTTGGTACCTATATTGTAGGCCGACCCCCAACCAGATCGACGGATGATCTGAGGTTAGCAGTGGGTAACTGGTCGGTCGTGGAAATAATTAGGGGAGGCCTTCGTTCAGCAGTGGACATAATTGGGCTAATGATGATGATGATGATGATTGCAGGAATGCATTACCAATGATTGGTCCGCCATTTTGGGCATGCCACCATGTTGGATTTAGAATGACGTCACTGTTAATCTTGTCATCCGAACTGAACGTGCATACCAAATTTCAGCTCAATAGGTTGAGGGCAAGTGACTTAAAATTGCAAACGTACATTGCAAGTTCAATAAAAGCTTGTAAAACATTATTTTACATACAAAAAACTATTTACCTCATGGTGTAGTATATAATGCCCCGCCAAAAGTCCCTGTAATTGGTCGAGCGCCGTGTAAATCCTGCCGCACACTTCGTTCATGATTCTCGGGTGTTGCTTCACCAAATCCTCTTGGTACACGCTCTCTGATGTCACTATTTCACCCGTCGGACTGTCTATCCTTACTGATAAAATATATATATATTTTCTGATATTCATACAGTGTTATGTAACCCAATTTAAGCAAAGAGCTTGTAGTATGGATACTAAACAACGGATTGACATATTTTTTTTGTAAATACATACATATTATACATTGAAAACACCCAGACCACAGACATCCGAATATACATTAGACTGGACAAGCCGCCAAGTTTATAGGCAGTCCCAGTGTCGCAATTTCTTTTCGGTTCTTACCTGTGAAAAGTTATTATATTTCTTGGTAATTTACTGATTCATTGCGATGATGGCATGTTACAATTGCACAGGATGGCATTTTGGAAAAAAAAACGGTAATTACTTCTAATATTCGTGCGTCTTGACTCGTCTGACAGAGCGTAAACTGGCAGCCAGTGTATGCTCGTTGAGCTTACATTTGTCGCACTTTAAACGCGGCTCGCCCCATCTCCTGTATTGCGAAATCTGTGACCCAGACCAATGCTAACAGACATGCTTATGCACAACAATGTTTATACTGCCCGGGGATCAAACCCGGAACCCTAGGTGTTGCAGCCGACGTCTTAACCACAACGCCAAATTGGTCGTCAAATAAAATGACGTCTTGAATAAATGTTATCATTATATTACTGAACTCTGTGTTTAATTCTATATCCAAATCGAACTTTACAAGATAAATCGCGTAATGTAAGTTTATCTCTTACAGTGAAGGAAAACATTGTGAGGAAACCTTCACGCACACCTAAGAGATTCGAAGGTTGTGCGTGAAGTCGTCCAATCCGAACTGGGCCCGCGTGGACTAAGGCCGAATCACCCTATACGGGTAGGCTCATGCTCCTCGGTGGGGATGTTTAATGAGCTGATGATGATGACCAGATAAATCGAGGATACTTTAAAGAATCGTTTGCCAGTCAGAGTAACTGCAACTTCAGTTAGTATATTTATTACTGTGATTATTTAAACACTAGCTTTTGCCCGCGGCTTCGCTCGCATTAAATTCGGGATAACACGGTACTTTCATTTATCACTATACATAGGATTTCCCTTCCCTCGAACTTTAAAGGTTTCGGGGTCAATTTCAGAATTTTTTTTCGCAAAAAATATGTTCTAGTGAGCTAACCTTAAAAGATAGACATATGCTGTCGCGGACTTTTTTGTAGACCTTTAAAAGGAGAACAATAATCTCATACATGACTTTTGTGTAACTTTAACCGTTTACTCAGCGTACGCAGCGGAAGCTCCAAGTATGAAAAAATACCCCCGATTTTGAAACATTCTTCATTGCTGCTCCGCTTCTGTTACTCGTAGCGTGATGATATAGCCTATAGCCTTCCTCGATAAAAAAGCTATCTAACACTGAAAGAATTTTTCAAATCGAACCAGTAGTTCCTGAGATTAGCGCGTTCAAACAAACAAACTCTTCAGCTTTATATATTAGTATATAGATTTAATTTTATCAAGCTAAAATATATTTATTGCTTTTTAATTTCAAATCGATATCTTTTTGGTTTATTATTAACGATAAAAATAAAAAGGTATGTGGATATCTACCATTAACGACGGAGGCGTTTTTCCGCAACATGAGCGCGAGTGCCAGACTCCGTATCGTGTGTTCCGATTGTTGACTGCCGCCCAAGTCTATCTGGTATTCGGGTATTCCAGTATAACTTCACCTGACGGCCCTGTCGTGAATACAATATAAATATTATCGTATAGCTAATAATATACGTAGGCCCCTATTCTAGAGACTCAAGCATTGATCTTTACTTAAATAGAGCGTCGGTGGCTCAGTGGTGTGAACTGATGCCTTCCAATCGGGAGGGCGCAGGTTCGAACCTGACACGAATCAATGTCATTTCGAATTTCCGAAATTATAAATGAACGCTATCCAACGCGCTTATGGTGAAGGAAAACATCGTGAGGAAACCCGCGCACGCCTGCGAAGAGATTCAAAAGTTGTGCGAGAAGTCGGCCAACCCGCATTGGGCCCGCGTGGACGACTAAGGCCTATACACCTGCGTACGGGTAGGCTCGTGCCCCCGGTGTTTTGCTTCACCGTAAGAGCGTCGGCTAAACATACATGTAATTTCGAAAATTCGAAAAGATATTTCTACGTGGCGGGGCTTGAACCTGCACCCTCCAGGTCGGAAGGCAACAGCCCACACCATTGAGCCACCGACGCAAGTATAATGAGCTGATGATAATAATAAATTCTTACCTTTCCCCTATGTGGGCAGTGTACGATCAAATTAATCTTCTCTTTGGACGTCTTGTTGGCTACTTTCCATTTTCTGTACGACCTCCGAGGCGGCTTATCGTTTGTGTCTAGAATGAAATGCAAATTAATTTGTTTGTTAAATGCCGGTAGAAGCCTTTTATGCGATTCCCCGTAGGTTCGCTAAGTCCCTATTCTTATAACCGGTGTATGTTGGGGCGATTTTCTCGCCAAACATATACCCGATTCGGTTACCAGAGCCCTGTCCGCAACGCCCTAAGCCGAGGTTGGAGTCCGTTTGACGTCTTAGGCTCATTGTCTAAATGTTTAAAGCCATCTGCGCTCGCTACTTGCTTGGTAAAGCTGTAAAGGCTATCTGCGGCCAAAAGCAGAAGTCAGAAAAAAAACATAAGAGATCGCTATAATGAATGTTTTTTTTATGCTGCCTTGTAAGGCATCCGCGGAAGTGTAGTTTCCTTTTACCACACGGCAAATATGAATATATATATATATATAATATTATATTACTGCATGACAAAATAATAAATCCCTTATGTTGAATAATATCCACTGACATTCACACAGCGCCATCTAGCCCCAAGTTAAGCGTGAAACCTGTATTATGGGTACTAAACAACGGATAAACATACTTATATAATTATTTTTGTAAACACATACTTATTATACATAGAATACACCCAGACCATAACAAACAGACATGTTCACGCACACAAATGTTTGTACTGCCCGGGGATCGAACCCGTAACCCTTGTTGTTGCAGTCGACGTCTCAATCGCAACACCAAATATTATATTATTTTTGTATAATATTTTCCTTCTTGTATTGTTAAGACATTGCTACAATATGAATAGCAATAAACTTAAAACCTTGATTACCTTTGCACGTGCAATTATAAAAGTCCACCCTGTTCTCAGGCTCAGGCAAACTGACATTTTGCTTCGGCGATTTATCTTCTTTTGAATTGATAACTTCCCTTGTTTGATCTTGAATATCGTCTGCAATATCAAATCAAATCAAAAAAAATCAAAAAATGTTTATTTTCATTCAAAGAAAGTTTACATTTATTAATTAAGGTCGAAGTCACCTTTTAAGCAAGTATATGCCTGTGCCAGGTGACTCCGCTCTTTTTATCTACAGTTATACAATATAAAACAAAAGTAATACTTTAGTATCAGAATACTTAATAAGTATTCATTACAAATATAATATAAAACATAGAAATCACTTAAGGTAATTTTTGTATCGAACAGTGCGCAACGGTTACTTATGCGCGTACGTGTAAAATGTGTGTGTGTAAGTATGTGTAAAACTGTTGTCTTATGGGTGTGTGTAACTATGTTTAAAATATAATATTGCAAATTAGCTCCCGTATAATTTAGGTTCAAACTCAACCACGCACCAATGTATTTTCGGTTTTTCTATATTATATGTATGTTTTTCTTACGCTCTTATGGTGAAGGAAAACATTGTGAGGAATCCTGCGTACGCCTGCGAAGAGATACAAAGGTTGTGCGTGAAGCCGGCCAATGGGCACTGGGCCCGCGTGGACGGCTAAGGCCTATACACCCACGTACGTGTAGGTTCGTTCCTCTCGGTAGGGACGTATAATAAGCTGATGACGATGATAATTTAACTTTATAGAGTTGCATCATACCTGTGTCTATGTACAATTGGTCGTCATCGCTCGACTCTTGCTCCTCGAAGGACGGCTTCCTCTTCCTAGGGTTTTCCTCCGTCTCACTCTGTCTCCTTTTCTCCGTTGACTGTACGGTACTGAACAATTCAATGCATAATAATAATAATCTTTATTGAAACCAAAGTACATGTTTTCAAGTTACAATAAACGTTAACACCTGCAATAGTCAAAGACTGTGTCGCAGATGCTAGCGCCCACCTCACAATAAACGGGTGTTTCAAAAATGAGCTTTATATAATTATAACATTTCTTAAATAGTATAACGAACAAAGAAAAAGTATTTATATTTTTTTCTCATTTGGAAGTGTCATTGATAGCCCACACGTGTGGGAACGATGAAAATTATTTTTTAGTTTCAATTCAATGAATGGGGATCCCCGAAGTATTTATTTTTCAAATATTTTGTCAAAACCTTATAGCGGTTCACAGAATACAGATATTTACAAAGTCTAAATAGTGTAGCGTTTATAGTTTCGGAAACAAGGGTGTGACATACACGGCCAGACAGACAGACATGACGAATCTATAGGGGTTCCGTTTTTGCCATTGGCTACGGAACCCTAAAAAATATATAAATCCTTACGGTGTAAGCGCGTTCTGCAGCAGCCGCCGGAATGCCTTGTGAGTCCGCAACAGTGCCGTGTCCCGCTTCACCGACAATTCGCTATCGAGTACCACCACATTGGTTGGGCCGTCTGGGGAAAAATAATTCTTAACGATAAAGCCCGTATTCTGAAACGAGACTCAACGTTGATTTTACTTAAAAGAGTTAGAAAGGGATATCTATTTATCGTATAGAGCTCTATCCCTTTCTCACTCTACTTAAGTGAAGATCAATGGGTCTCGTTCTGGAATACAGGCCTCTAACACTATATGAGACGCAATATAAGCTTTTATATTATAACGTATACAGTTTTTATAATGTCCGTGAACGTGTTAAACTATCGTGACTCGCCCACTCGACTAGTGGTAGACAGTACTGAGTCGTCTAGGTAGTACCACCGCATGCCAGATATCCCGTGAAAAGAAGGTTTTGCACTTCTTTGTTTTGGATGAGGGCAGTGTAGGTAGTGAAATTACCGGGTATAAGATACCTAACATCTGTTGTCTCGGGTGACGGACGCAGTGCGGCGTTGCTGGAGAAAAATAACTGAATCAGTTGTTGGTCTCCATAAAGGCCGTACTGACATGGTCAGGCGTATCACTTACTATCAGGTGAACGTCTTGACCGTCCTGTACCCATGGTAACATAAAAAAACCTATTCAATAAAATACTATTTTCGAATTACAATTTTTAATTTACCGCGCTTTAATTATTGTAATACACGATGAACTTTCCGAGTTCGTTCACCGTGTATTACAAAAATTCCCTTTGGCATAATAGCTAAATTCTTAACCATTATACATGGCGAAAAACTATTGATTGTAAATTGTTCAGCTCTAATTCTTTGAAACCCTCATTTTGTGTATCTACCTTAATCTTTTATGTCGTCTGCCCAAATTGCAAAACTTATTTACTATTGAAGTAAATAAATAAATTAAAAAGTAATAATCCACCTCTTTTTCAGACTTCGATTAACAATAGACGCACCATCACGAAGAAACAAAAATGACCGAGCCGCTTGACACATACGTAAAGTTATTGTTAAATTTGAACGTAAATAATATTCGTTTAGATTTTGACCTTAACGCGTCATAAAAAGAGTACAAAATCAAAAGCACGCCTCTCTGTCATTATGACACGCGGAAGAGTGACGTGATTATGAATGAAAATTCTGCCTAACTGATACGATGGGTAGACTTTTGCAGCGGACACTTTTAGCAGAAGTAAAATGCTATAAAGTAAAATAAAAACAAATGTAGGTATATATATTTTATCAAATTAACAAATTAATTTATCTTAGCCTTACAACTTCATCGAGCAAGTGGCAAACGCATATGACTAAGGTTTAAAAATACACGACGTGCCAAAATCCGACCCCAGCTAGAGTCGATCTGACGGCGTGTCAAATGTTCGTGCTTACCTTGCCCCATAACAGTGCAAACAGATAATGCCAGCATCCAACTTCTATCCAACTCCATGAAACATCGCAACGCTTCTTCACTGGCTATATTAAACGCTCCGTGATCGATTGCATACTGCGCTAGTTCTCTATGCACTTCAGTTAACGGCAGCAGAGTCATGTTATCTTCGCCTAAAATCAAATATACAAACTGTAGTTTATTTAAAAAAATAATAAGCCGTAAATATTTTAGTACTTATATATTGTTATACATTTATATTGAAACAATACATTGTACACAATTATATTGTTGTACACATTAATAAATATAATTATGTGATAACAAGAAGTCAATATGGCAATAAAAAAAAATTGTTTAAGGTTTTTGAAAATAGAAGTAAATATCTTAGAATTTTACACAGAGCAGTACTTAAAAAAAATTGGGTTTTATTTTATACCAATGTAAATTTACAGGCTATTACAATAATATTATATATACTTTCAATATATATGATATAGGTATCAAATGAATTCATTCGCGAAAGCAGTGCATCGCATAATAAATCTACCTTTTAGAATACGAAAGCAACACACAGCTTTACATCAAGCGACGTTTCTCACTTTTATCAATAATTTGGTTTTCAGACATTGGCTTCAATAAGTTATTTTAGCGAGGTCATACATACATTTATTTATTTCTTGACGCAAGAAATAAGACTCACCATGACAAATTACACATGAAAAAGTGATATTAAATGATTTGTACTGATAAAAATACAAGTAGCGACTTTCAATTGAATATTTAATGGAATAGTCACTGCCCATGAACTAGCTTTAGCTAGGGGTATTCTCGAAATTTGAAACATAGGTTGCCTTTGCATGCTTTTTCAATTCTTAATTTCATTGGAAGGGGGCATGCTCATGCAGGAATGTCAAAAACACTGTTCAAATCGGGAAACCTTTTAGATGATTAAAATGGGATTGATATTTATAATTCAACGTCATTACTAGCCTACAAAAGTCCCACCGCAGGGCATAGGCCGTCACCCAGCATGGTTATGGGGGGTTCGGGTTGTAACACACCATATGTGCGTACGCTTTCAGTTTAATATAAATTTTAATAGGTTATGCATTTAGAAAACACACTTATTATCGTATTATATAGGCCAAAGGTTTGCGAGTGTGTATGTTTGTTAGTTTGTCTAAACGGCTGAATCGATTTTGATGAAACTTAACATATTTTATTTTATTTATTAACATTGTTGAGCGTCGGTGGCTCAATGGTGTAGACTGTCGCCTTCCTACCGGGAGGGCCGAGGTTCAAATCCCGACACGTACCAATGTGTTTTCGAATTTTCGAAAAATATATGTATGTTATCCGACGCTCTTACGGTGAAGGAAAACATCGTGAGGAAACCTTCATGCACGCCTGCGAAGAGATTCGAAGGTTGTGTGTGAAGTCGTCCAATCCGCACTGGGCCCGCATGGACGACTAAGGCCTAATCACCCTATACGGGTAGGCTCGTGCCCTCGGGGACGTTTAATGAGCTGATGATGATTAACATTTTTATTTATTATTCAATTATTTATATATTCATTGGCTATAAGAACAACATATTATTTATTTTTCCCGAAACCCTACGAGAACTCAATGAGTGGAACCACGGCGCGCTACTAGTGTGTAAAAAAACCATATTGTTGTTCGTATTATTTTACCATTAGGTAATGTGTCTGTGGTAAAATAAGTCTAAAAATTAAAATGTAACAGGATTTATAAGAAATAATAAAACTTATTATTGTATATTTGGAGTTGTTTCCTGAATATTTAAATATATGGGAAAAATATTTCGGATCCCAATTTGACCAATGCTTCGAAATTTAGAACACCAATATGTTTATAAGTGATTCTTTTTACACTTATTGCGTCTTCTCAGACCTGTAAAAATAGGTAATCTGTGATAATAAATAACATATTTTAGCCATCAGTTCAGATTATATTGTCTTTGGGTCTGTCAATGAAAAGCCATACTTTCAAATTATTATAGTTTTAAAACGCCAATAGATTAAGCTAAAAAGGGCTTTTTACAATAGAAATGATGTCAAAACACACAATGTATAACTACCTACTTTTAGATTTTATAACAATTAGAGATGCCATTTTTAATTAAATTATAAACTTAATTTTACTATTTAATAAATAAGTATTGCTTGGTCGCTTTAATAATTTGCGTTAACTGCTGGACATACCTATATATTTTTAAACCACTTTAGTCTGAAATGTATTCACACAGATATTTTATAAAGATGACAATACAAATAGATTGTTTGCTGTTGAGTTTTTTTGGGTGCTCATTTTGTAACAGGCCAAAATCACTAAAGCATTTTTTTTTCAATTGGCTAAATATTTTTGCGGTACAAATAAAAATCCAATATGTTTTCATTGTATATTTCTTAATTAAGGATCAAGTGCTTATTGTTAGCCAATAATCAATCAATGAATTTTGACTTTGTGGTTGTTAAAACCACTTTCTATAATTTCTATTTAGTGTGTTGACAGATTTCCTCACACACCTTTAATAAATTAGAATATAATATTTATTTTATCAACACACACACACTATAAAATATTCATCGCAGTGCAGAATCAATAGTCTTGTTTAATTTAGTCTCCTGGTCCCCAAATTGCAGATTTTTGTATGATATATGTCAAAAATTACTGCAAGTACAAGTTGTAAAAACATAATATTACTCACTTGGTAACATAAATCTGCATGGATGTTTACTGCAAGGCTCCGCTACTGGACAAGAGTTCAATATAAACACTTTTTCCGACATGTCTGGAATGTTGATCTTTGGTAAGGTGGTAACAGGTACCTGATAAAGGAAGAGTCATCATTTTAATATGGGAACAAATGAGACAAAAGTTATATTTATTGGTTTCAGTGTATTTCATCATTATCAGCTCATTAAATGTCCCCACCGAGGGGCACCAGCCTACCCGTATAGGGTGTATAGGCCTTAGAAGTCGTCCACGCGGGCCCAGTGCGGGTTGGACGACTTCACGCACAACCTACGAATCTCTTCGCAGGCGTGCACAGGTTTCCTCACGATGTTTTCCTTTGCCGTAAGGGCGTCGAATAACGGTCATATAATTTTCGGAAATTCGAAAAAACATTGGTACGTGGCAGACTTTGAACCTACGCCCTCCCGGTAGGAGGGCAACAGTCCATACCATTGAGCTACCGACGCTCTCAAGTATTTAAAAATACAATATTGCAATTAAACAAAAGTGATCAATGAAATCATAAAAATATATGGTGCGCTTTTATAAAAATAAGGTTTGGCATTTTATTGCGATGGTGGAAACTACCAGAGTACTTACACTAACCAACTCCTTTTCTGGTGTCATTTCACATTGCACACTTGCATTCTCTAGTGGTATTTGCGCACCAACGCTATAGTTCTTCGGGAAGCTCTGCATCTTGTGGGCTCTTTAAAATCTGCCTCATACACCGTCTCGACTGGTGCTTAGGTCGTAGGGCACGCACACAGTGAGTGCTTGTCCACAGACTCTTTGCCCAATCTATGAATTCTTTTTGCTCTTTTGCATAAACATCTTTCAGGTCCTATGGAAACACAAATTGGTAAAACTTCGAAAAGACGAAGACAGACTTAGTTAGTAACTCGACGACTAGGCACCTATATTGCGTTGGAGGTTGTAAGGTCAGTTCAGCTCTTACTAGAAATCCTGAGCTTTGACCTAAAAAGAGATCCCTTCAAGGATCAAATTATGAATTAATAGAAGCTTCAGTTTACATTAAATTTTACTCATAGTTACTAAGAACTTTGTGAACAAAGATAAGTATTTTATGTGAGACTAGCAGTAAGCTTTTATTATGTAATTGCTTTTACTTCTAAATATATTAATAAAAACATAAATCTCAAACAAAGAATTAGGAAAATTATGAAATAAAACAAACACTGACATTTAGACAAGAAGCTTGGAATATAGATACTACATTTAGCATCCATAAATATCGAGATTTACTGTACAGCAACAAAAAAATCATACAGAAATTATTACTTACACTAATATAATATAACTTACCTCAAATATTCTATAATCTTGTTTTGTCGGTCTCCCAACAAATACAGCAGGCAGCACATGTGGATTTCTTGCAGCGAGCACTTTAACACATTGATACTGCTGTTGTGACGTGAGAGCAGAAAGCTTCGGGAATGGTATCAGGCTGTGGAGACCAGGCACAAGTGTTCTAGGTGCTTTATCCTGTAAAGAAACATTTTTAACCTATTGATTGCTGGGATTGGCTGAAACTGGCACAAAAATTTTAGCAAAAAAAACAACACTAACAGAAAATAGAGTAAAATTTACTAGTTTCAAAGTCAGGGTCCACCTTTCGTAGCGACCATATTTATGAATAAATCTTATATTATATTTCTATATATATAACAATGGCTAGGGATGATAACAAGACTTGGTACAACTTAGTCTTTTTTTGTCCGTGGCTACTGTTTTTTCTTGTAGATTTTTTCTGCCAGTTACAGCCTTGTCATGCATTAAACATTTTTTTTTGTAATAACAAATTAGAATACATTTATCAATAGCCTTTAAAGTGTTAGGGAAAAACAAGTAGAAATCAATAATATTATAAGTACTACTTTTATCAATCCACCAGGCAGTAATATATTAAAATAGATTTTTTTTATATGTTTTATTTTGATTTGTTAGAATATTCTCTGATAATTATTGGATTGTCATCAGAGAAACCGATTATCCTGCTAATTTCAATAATTTGTAACCATCTAATAAATACATACACTAAATTTCTTCTCAAATATTTCACTCCAGTTTATCTTTTCCTTTGGAGCAATCTCAGATTCAGAATCACTGGATATCAAGGGATCATGGAATTTATTTCTTAAAATCCTTTCAGTGACAGAATTGTCAATATCTGATTCTTTTAGGAAATATATATCTGGCTCAGATGAGCACCTGAAACAGAAAAACTGGTTATTACCATCCCGCGAAAAATGCGTAAAAATTTTGTTTTGTAATAATATTATACAAGGTTTATTTTTATGACTTGTGAAACATCAAATACTTTTAAAATTATACTCACCAGTCGAATTGTTTAACGTGATCCATATTATTCAAAGGCTGTGGTAAGGTTTAAAGATAAAAGTGTTCATTATTTAAAATATCAAGTTTTTACGATGGAAAACATTTTTCTACACACACATGACATTTCACTTATTGTCACTGTCAAATGAATTTTTTCCCCGGTTTTGATTCATTTCGGCTAAAGTCATAGCATATGCTACCTAGTCATTAGTAGGAAATGTTTATTTTGAAGAAAATTGAAATATTTTAATTAAACATTGCGTTTGATGATTTCAGTAATGACTGATCCGGTAATAGACTAATTCCCCTTCCTTACTGTAATGTAACCTTACATTTGCCTACACTCACGTTTGTAGACGAACACCTAAAGACTGATAAATTGATCCACCAAATAACACCAACATTCGAATAAAAACAAATTCTTGTAAATATAACAGAATTAACGAGATAATTAACCCTTTACAAAGACTGCAAACTAGTATAACCTAAGGAATTCTTTCCGCTGTCGAAAATATAAACAGATGATCTCGCAGATGATGGACCGACCGGACAGATGAAAGGATGCCTGATCTTTGTATGGGAGCTTCGCATCCGCCGTGTATCAAGAGTTGCAATTACTTTCTCGAACAGCCGCAAATATAGGCTGTGTAAACTGAAACATTGATGATTCAGTGCTTAATTTTCAATAAATATTTGTGATCTTTAGTTTCCTTCAGCCAATGATGTAAAAAAATAAATATAATTCCTTGCCTTTACTTATTCCTATGCTGTAGGTACTGTCGCTGTCTTTTTCTCTGTAGTTCTGATTGTAGTGTGTTATCCTATCTTTCATTAGTTTATTTGTTTTTATATATATATAATTTATTACTTAATTAAATAATTACCTAAGTAGTAATGTGTACTCATTTATGCGTATTATACTATAACTATTCATTTAGATTAAGTTTGACTCGTTTTGCACTAGTCTGCTTACCTATAAGCATTTTTCTTGCACCAAAAAGTTGCCTGGATGAAATTGCTACCTTTATAAAGTCCATTTTCTTTACCATTCACCGCTAATCAAAATAATAATAATGATCATTATCATCATCCCTTAACGGCCTCGTAGGATACAGGCCTTCCGCGCAGCATAGCTATGGGCATGAGCGTAGCCAGTCTTGGGCTCAGGGTGGGGCAACAGTGAACCTATTCCCCCCTCCCCCGGTATTTTTTAAATTTATTTACATAAGTAAGAGCCAAGGTGAAGGCACCTTTACGTATCCATACTTTGGTAAGTTAGGTAAGTAAGGACTTACCTAACTTACCAAAGTGTGGATACGCCCATGGCTATGGGCAGATTGAGCCGCAACCCACCACGTAATTCTGATTGGGGAGTATCAACAACTAGGTACCATTCAGAAACTGTAGTCTAGACCGACGGCATAAGTGCTTTTCGGAGCACGGAATCATCGTTATTTTCGGACAGTCATATCCTAACCGGACTGGGAACAATCGCACAAACTAACTTTCCACTATGCGGTTCACCAGCTGGATCTGAATCCACTACCCCTGAAACTCGCACTGATATACCTGTCCAACAATTCTAACAACCACGGGCCTCCGTGGTGCTAGTTGTTGACAAAATAATAGGCACTAATTAACAAACATTCTTCTAGATCCAATCTAGGATTGCCACATGTTTTCCGTCACCTGTGTTTGTAGCCCGTAAATGTAGGCTTCTTTTTATTATCATCAGTCTATAACGATACTACTAACTACTACTACTATATTTTCGAAATTATATGTACGTATAACCGACGCGCTTACGGTGAAGGAAAACATCGTGAGGTAACCTGCGCAAAATAACCGGTTTCTTTCAAGCTGAAAAATCAATACGAATCAAGCTATCGTAATTACGTTACATAAAAACAAAAAGGTGTTTACAATAATAAATTATTGTATTCACATTGAAAGCACCGGTTCTCGTCCGATCACCGAAGTTAAGCAACGTCGGGCTCGGTCAGTACTTGGATGGGTGACCGCCTGGGAACACCGCGTTCCGTTGGCTTTTTGTTTTTTTCGTGCTCTAATAGCCGTAAAAACCTTATTCACATCAAATTTAAGAGCATAGAAAAATATAACTTACTCCGTGGTGTAGCGATCTAAATATTGAGTTAAGTCGTTGCGTGTTCCGGGGGTTCGAATCCCACGGAGATATTGTACAGTGAATATCACTTTGTGCGATGTTTTCCAGCTTGGCTAGGACTGCCTAATAGGCTGAGTTACGTGATTGTCTAAAAGGAAGATGATTCCGTTATTATTTAGGGATGGTGGTTGTTAGTACTAGCATTGGGCACTCGATTGAGCTCACGTGGAAGGTTAAGACCCTATCTCCCCGTGCTGGAGTGAGATGTTATATAATGATAAAGACTCGGTAATACAAACACAAATCAAAATATTATACCTATTTTTATTCAATTGAGGTCCATAAAGAAAATGTTAAAATATCTAATTAGGTTTTACAATAAATGTACGTATACCGTATAGGTACGTAGGTGTAAATGCCAATAAATCCCGGCGGCCATTTTTGTTTCGCATAAGCCCCGCGTCACACGGCCGACAGCAAGTCGCAAAGCGTAGATTACATCGCATCGCGTCAACCCACCTGTCGCTGCGATACCTTTGGCTTTGACAGCTTTTTTATTGGATCCCTGCTTTCCTATTCAATAAGTTTTGGGTTTTGCATTACGCAGTTAACTGGGCTGTGAAATGTTTCGCCAGGATATAATGGCGTGTATGATGAATACGAGTCTGTTATAAAGTACGCTCGTAACCCGTCTAACTTGCATCGTGAACTAAAATGAGAATACGGGGTGACACTGTTTCGAGTTACAGAGCAAATTCAGTATGGGCAAACAAGAGATTTATTTCATAATGTTGTAGTAAGCCCTTCAATGGGACTTTATAAATGTATAAGTGAGCAGGACCTGGTAGTATGTTACGCGTCTGGCCATGACAGAGCAGTATCGAAAAAGTAATTAGGATTCACCGTATCTGAGACAACAACCGGATTTTGGGTCTCATCATTATCATCATAACCATCAGCTCATTAAACGTCCCCACCGTGGGGCACGAGCCTACCCGTATAGGGTGTATAGGCTTTAGTCGTTCACGCGGGCCCAGTGCGGATTGACCTTTGAATCTTATCGCAGGCGTGCGCAGGTTTCCTCACGATGTTTTTCTTCACTGTAAGAGCTGTAATTCGGTTAGCATACATATAATTTCGAAAATTCGAAAACAGATTGTTACATGGCGGTATTTGAACCAGCGCCCTCCAGATCGGAAGCAACAGTCCACACTAATGAGCCGCCGACGCTTAGGTTTCATATATCAAGTAATTACATTAACTACCAGTGCTCATCCCATCATCATCATCAGCTCATTAAACGTCCCCACCGAGAGGCACGAGCCTACCCGTATAGGGTGATTAGGCCTTAGTCGTCCACGCGGGCCCAGTGCGGATTGGACGACTTCACACACAACCTTCGAATCTCTTCGCAGGCATGCATGAAGGTTTCCTCACGATGTTTTCCTTCACCGTAAGAGCGTCGGATAACGTACATATATTTTCGAAAATTCAAATCAAATCAAATCAAAATATTATTTATATCATTTTAAACCAATAAATGTACATGACAAGCTCAAATTTAAAATAGGTCGACATAATTCACATTTGCCTGAACTAGGTAAACCTGTTTTTCATTCGAAAATACATTGGTACGAGTTGGGATTTGAACCTCTGCCTTCCCGGTAGAAAGGCGTCAGTCCACACCATTGAGCCACCGACGCTCTAATGCGTCATCCCGGATCCTCCTATTTTAAAGAAAAAGCAATGATGAAATAGTTTCCGTATTTAGTTTTAGTTAAGTAAATTAGGGCTTAACAAAACACAGAATTAGGTCCTAAACATCCAAAGCTTGCCGACTAGTCCTGCAACCTCTTAATGACCGTTAATTATAACCACCACAGTATAGCACGATTACTAAAAATGACCACTGCGCTGAAATAATTTTTTGGTCCCTTTCGAGATGCGGTGGCGGCGACGGCGGAAATTCTTGTTGGTATTTTGTTGACGCTCATATCAGTTTTCAATATTTCGTAATTATATTGTCTCACTATTGTTATAATGAGTAGCGTGCACTCCATATATGCAAATAAGCAGTGCATACCCTGTGCGCCCGGACAACCCGGAAAATCAAAAACATATAAAATGACTCCCACTTTCTTTTACAGATTTGAAACGGCACTAAATTTGACAAAAATGTCAATTATTTGTTTTTGCGATTAGTAACACTCACTTTGTATACCGTACCTATATATCTGTGCACGTCACTGGTTAAAATAATCTTCATCTTGCGGAGAAGGTCCTATTTGTAGTCATCTTTAGTGAATCGTATTATACTCGTACGTGAAACGGAATAGTTCTTCTACACCGTCACCCATTACACTTGACCGCCGACAATGTGCGGGACATTAGTGAAAAGAGGAAATTAAAGGATAATGGAGTGTCCCTTAATTATTAATTAATTATACGGCCGCGTCGCAAGCAGACATACACAATGGACTCTTTATCACGGTTTTATTGTGCGAAGATTTCCTATTGGCCATTGGCTCTTGTGAGGGTCCAATGATTGATTGTAAGTGGGTGCTCTTACTTCTGGTAGGTACGTCGTATATCTAAATAATAGGTTGTGCTCGTGCCTCTGGGTTTCATATTTAAAATCCGTACTTTTTTATTAATTTACTAGGTGGCATGCCTAGTAAATTGGACCTACCATCAGTGGCGTGTACAGACATTTATTGTTGGGTATATAGATTGGAGATTTCAATGTAAATTTTCCATTAGATTTTTAAGGGCCGTTTTAGGAATTCAGCAATTTTTAACACTGTAACCTACCACGGGCCGAATGCGGATTGGATAGTAACGACTATTATCCTAAGGTTGTAGTCGTCATAAGATGGTCTCTGGAGATTTTTCGTTGTCCTCAGGCAATCAGGTTTTAATCATACTGGGAAAAATCGCAGAAAGTGACATAAATTATTCTGTTTTCAAGCGGAATTTTAACCAAAGATGTCTGAGAAAATACAATGATGCTCGTCAGCTCATATACGTCCCCACCGAGGGGCAGCCTACCCGTAAAGGGCATACCCGTAAAGGGTATATAGGCCACAGTCGACCCGTCGTTTGAGATAACAGATGATAGGTCTATTTTACCTAGTAATTTTTATTTCAAAACTTTCATTACAAACTTGAAAAAATGAACAAATATGTTTTCGAGTTATACATTGATACAGCGTCGGTGGCTCAATGGTGCGGACTGTTGCCCTCCTACCGGGACGGCTGAGGTTCAAATCCCGCCACGTAGCAATGTGTTTTCGAATTTTTGGGCCCGCGCCCAGTGCGGATTGGCCGACTTCACGCACCACCTTTTGAGTCTCTTAGCAGGCGTGCGCAGGTTTCCTCACGATGTTTTCCTTCACCGAAAGAGCGTCGGATAACGTACGTATAATTTCGAAAATACATTGGTACGTGGCGGGATTCAGTCCACACCATTGAGCCACCGACGCATACAATGATGCTGTGTCATAAATCTATTTTTACAACAGCATCAGTATTAAGCCCCCTTCTCTCATGAACCTATCGCAGTTCGCTCCTCTATTTTGCGCCATTTTAAGCCCATTCACTATTTAACAATATTTTCCATACTCAGCAATTCGTAAGCTCAAATATTCATCACTTCATCACAAACTATTCATAATAAGCCTTTATTCCATTCCACTCAATCATGGTGAACGTAATGGGTCCATTCTCATATTCCAGATTAAAGTAGTCTGTAAAACGTATTCCCAGTGAGCCGCCAAAACGATTTGAATACCACAAACGTATGAAAGGCTCCGCTGAGTTGGCTCACGGCAGAATGAGACTGCGATGCCCATTGTGACGTCCCGGCGCGGACAGCAGTTTTCTTACGCCTTTTGTCTGTGAGGACAAAGCAGAAATACAGAAACCCAATCAACTATCTGGGCTCCAATTCTGCTAACTTTAAAATGCGCCAATAGGCATGAACTGGGTCCTGGAATCGTAAGAACTATTTCATATTGTTACAAATCTGGGCTAAAAATAACGATGTGCTGAGAGTTATCTCAGCTCGAAAACTCACGTAAGTACATTAATTGACAAAAAAATTAAAACCAAAGGATAACACATACAATTTATACTACCATTTTTTATGCAACCATTTTAATAAACGCAACATTTGATATAGACGTAGTACAAAATTCATAAACTACGCATACTAACTACTAAGGCGTGACGTCATAATTAAGTAGCCATTTTTGTGTGAAGCGTTTATGGGAAAGTCTATTTTTAGACTTTAGAATAAAATAAAAAAATGTATTTTTAGAATTGGGATACCTCTGTGAGTTTCAATGTTAACAGAATCATTATTTTACCAATGCTTCTACTATTAAGTGGTCTTTCGATACAATAGCAGATAAAAACTTGTTATCATCCCTATTCTATCATTACAGTACATTTCGTAGTACATCATACACTCATTCGTTATGTTTTATTGCAGATTATAGTTGGCACGACCATTAAAGGATTCATTCTACTATAATTAACATTTTACGGAATAAAAAATTACAGTTGGATTGTAAAATGTCGTAATGTCGTCGTAATGTAAAGTGCGCCTAAAGTATAATAGCGGAATTGACGCCCTGACTGCGTAAGGCGCGTTTTCTTTTGCGGCGCGTCATGACCGAAGGGAATTCGAAATCTTTCAAATCGATTCCGGCGTGGGTGACGGGTTAAGTTCGGTTGTTCTTTGTTGGAATATACAGGACCAATGGAATACTATTGTTGCAAAATTTTATTGGTGTTATGTGAGCGGTTTTATTTTACGTGTATCTATGTTCGTTTAATTTAAGATAAAAATAAGGACGTAGTCTCGCTGACAGCAACAGTGTGAAAAAATTCGGCGACTTTTAGTACGAAAAGATCATGGACATATAAAAAAATACGGACGGACAGTCATTAATAAAATGTGTCACAATCAATATGAAGTACCTTTTACGCGAAATACGACAGTATCAAAGTGCGAATACAATATTTAATATTTTGAGCCATTGGATATTGTTTTTGGATAGCCTTTTAGTAATAGAGCTCCTAGGTAGGAAATCTGCGTTACTTCACTGATCTTCACAGATAGGTTTACCGGGCCAATCTGTTTATCTAAAGAGACCCGCCTGATCAAAGTAGTTGATAGGAACACAAAACCATCGTAGTAGCTAGTAGCTCGTAGCTCTTAAATACTATTAAGCTGCCTTTGTGTATCTTGTATAATCTAATAACTAGGGAATTTAGAAGGCTAAGGCTTTAAAAATTAATAAAAAATTAAGCATTAAACCCACTTGTCGAGATGTCAAATAATGAAATAATTTAGCTTTGTTTAAAGATTATAAAAATATCCTCGAATTTCCATTAAATTTTATTCGGAATACTAACAGCCCTTTCACAATATGTTAATTTCATTTATTTTGAAATATTATAACATAGATAAGAAATATGTATTACTTGCATGCATACAAAAGATTGAACTGCCGGGAATCTCACCGGATCCATCGTGGTAAAAGATGGCTTCTTCGACATAATCCACATGCTGTGGGTCGTCTCACGACTTTTCCTTTTTATGTTAAAGTGTTCTGGATGGTCCTGACGCTCACTTGATGGTAAGTGATACGCCTGACAATGTCATTGAAGGGCAGCATTGAAGCTTCCCTTACTTAAGTTTAAAGCTATAATTAAAAGGGTACTTTTCCTTTTGGAACATTATTTGGTCTTAATATGCTCGCAGTGTTCCAAGTAAAAATAATGTAATTAGGATGATAATATGATTATATGGAATTAACTTTCAGCTATGTAACCACTAGTGTTATATTTTTGACACGAATGAGACATTGTAACCCATTTTTTTTTAAAAAGAGTAACTACACCGAGTCTCTTGCCGAGCTTCTCGGAGTTATCAACCTCCAGAACCGGTGTAATTCATTAAAATAATTCATAGACGATTCAAAGTGTCATGTTATGATTTATTTGAATAAAACATTTTTGGTTTGAGTTTGGTTTGAAGAGACACATCTGATAGACATTTATTATTCTTCACATGCCCGTTGCCGAACCCGAGTCAACAGGTGTTAGTGTTTTATACTCGGTAATTTCATCGCTACATTCCCTCATCCTGAAACACAAAATGATTAAATTCTGTTACGAGGTACTATATCTGAGCACTCGGTAGGTACCTGACGATTGAGTACCAGTCCTATCACATAGTATTACTTACATTCTCATGATTTCTTAACTTCTTCTTTGTTCCGATTCACGGGTTTTCCTTTCTTTTAAACGCTAATTTTTTGCAACAAACAGCATCCAAACAACACTATAGCCAATCACTCTATGAGCTAAACTATATGTATAAAGCAGACAGAAGCAGATAGCGAGAGGGTCGATGGTTTCATTAATGTGAACGAAGGTCAGATTCAAAGTTACTCCAACATGCCAATGTATTTTGCGTTAATTTTTCGAAATTATATGTACGATAGTTTGCCGACGTAATACGGCGAGGAAATCTGAGGAAGAGAGGATTCAAGCTATGCGAAGTCGCCAATTCGCTACGAAGAGATTCAAGGTGATGCGGATCGGGCCGTGTAAAGACTAAGGCCTATCACCCGACGGTTAGGATCATCTCTCGGTGGCGAATTTAATGCGTCATGATTTTAGGAATGTGATTATGAAATGCGATCACTCATGCAAATAAATCCATAACAAATCATTGTAATGTTAAACTCATTAGCAGCAGCCAAGCCTTGCTTTTTGCCGAGCGGAGCTAAACAAATACAACACGATGATAGTTAGACGTGACGTTTGTTTGTTATTAGTCAGTCGATAGTTTAAAGCGGGTTTATTTATTTTGATCAAGCTTTAGGGAAGCTGGTTTCGATTCTTTGACTCAAGGCAATCAATATTTGACACCATTATATTTCACTTATTAGTTATGGCCTTTAAAAGTGTCAAAAATTGAAGTTGTTTTGTGTTGGTGATTGTCTATGGTAGCCGTAATTTAAATCTGTGCTCCAACCTCAATAGTATTACTGATTTGAATTTTAGTATCCTTTATGACGTCAGACAACCAAGGACACTCCGGACTGAAAAGTATTGCAATGCACATTGAACAGAACTAGTGTTTCACTGAGTTGTAACATTAGAAACTTTTACGTAGGATACCGCGTTTGCCAGGGACTGTAGCAAGTTTACAAGTTGCAAGGATATGAATGGCACTTATTTGTATTTAAAATAGGTAGGTTGTGAACCATTCTATATTTGGGCGCGTATTGGAGTTTCTATTATACTTTTAGTATCAATATAGGTATTCTCCTTATTTAAAGGACGACGAGTTGTGTTATGGTTCAAATAATTGGATTGATTTGATTTTAAATTATGTGACATAAGAAATCAATCAAAATTTGCGTGTCATGTTATCGATAGAATATGTTGGAATTGTAACATATTATGGCAAATATATAATATACATATCCAAAGGTTGCTTGGAAGAGATCGATTGCAGCGATAAGGCCGCCTTTGCCACAGTATTGTTAGTGTTACTGTTTTTTTTGTGTACTTGTGAGCTTTCAAGTGTTTATACTACTACTACTATTACCATCCCCGTGGTGTACCTAAATATATTTTTGTAAATATACACTTTTGTATTATAAGTAGTATAAACATGCTAACATGAATCATATTTTTGTTCGTAAACGTAGAAACAACTTACAACTGCTTTTGTGGTCTAGTGGGCACCACGTTCGACTTTGTGACCGGTTATGGGTTTTCTAATTTCAATCCAACATTTTCCTGACGTGAAATTACCGGGTATAAGAGACCTGACATCTGTTGTCTCGGGTGGCGAGCGCAGTGCGGCATTGATGGAGGATAATAACTATCAGTTGTTGGTGTCTTTCAATTGAAATTGAAATGAAAAATGCTTTATTCAAATAAATCTTTACAGATACTATTGAATCGTCAAACAGTATATATTTTTTTTTATTAAATCTAATGACTCTACCACCGGTTCGGAATGCTGCATCCAACGAGAAGATCCGGCAAGAAACTCGTGGTTACTCTTTTCAATAATTGGTTTTACAGAGTTTGGTCAAATAACAAATTTATACAATTCAATTATATGCGTCTGCTCCTGGACACTTGCAGGCAGACTAACACCACACAATTTTGTCTGCTAAATATTCATCTACTGTGTAATATCCTTTTTTCAACAAGGTAGTTTTAATTAAAGCTACAAACTTATGCAGGGGCAAATCAACAATATTTTGTGGCACTTTATTAAAATACTTTATTTACAATGGTCGTTCTGTCATGGTAAGGCGTGTCACTTACCATCAGGTGAGCGTTCGGAACGTCCTGTACGCTTATCTTATTAAACAATGCGTTTATTTCCTAATTTGGTTAGCGTCCAACCCGCACTGGGCCCGCGTGGACGACTAAGCCCTACGACCTAATCAAACCTATACGGGTTGGCTCGTGCCCCTCGGTGGGGACGTTTAATGAGCTGATGATGATAGCAGGCTGAATCACCTGATGGAGGGCACGTTAAGCCGTCGGTGCCGGTTACAATCTTAGGATTGTAGTCGTTAACACACACCCTTTAAACAATGTCGGACTGTGGGAAGCTTCAAGGGTAACTACAAAAAGTATCTCCTTAGGTCACAGATTGAGCAATCTTAAAATGATCTGCTATGTCAAATGTATAGTTTAATAATTTACTGCAATGTATATTCTACATTTTTGTATGTATATGTATGTAATATTGTTGTATGTGTACGTGCATATGTATGTGTTTATGTGTGTGTATGTATATTTGTGTATGTATTAAATATATATATGTTATTTTATTTTATATCGTACTTGTTACCACAATATGGTATGATTATATATTATCTTGTATCCGCACTGCGTGTAGCTCTGTCCCTCTTTCAAATAAGGTATCTACGGAAGATCAGCGTTTCGGTACGTTTTCGTGCCGCGACACCATGCTGAGTACATGCCTTTTCGGTCCCTTATTTCAACTTTTTTACTGTTATATTAAGTTATACAATTTGATTGTATTTGTAAATTTGGTGCACCGAATAAACAATTTTCAATTTTCAATCAGCATGGTCTGCGTGGTGGGTTACGGCCCAATTTCTCCATAGATATGCTGTACGAGAAGACCTGTGCGCGGATGGTGATGGTGATGATAGGTACGTTAATACATAAAACATTTATTTTGGAAGAAAGAAAATACATTTATTTGACCACAAAATTAACATTACAAGACTTAACAGACTAAAAAGTCCAAACAATTAAACCATACATAAAAGAAACAAAGAAAAAACAATGTGAAAAGGAAGAAAAAAGCAAATCATTGTATACCTAACATAAAATAAAAAAATTTTTGTGGTCAAAGGCATTTCAGCTTTTGTTGGCGTGTGTCTGAGTTGGCATTAAAATCATTCAAAAGTGGACACGGCAACGTAGTTATTCTGACAGAGCCCAAGCGACTATCATGGATAAAGGTCTTTAAATAAATAAAAAACCAAATGAATTTTGAATAAACATACCTTCTCATGTACTCTCATACACCGAGTTAAATGCAGTGTCGTAATATAAACTCGGAAATAGTGGTAATCTATACCTCTGTGTTCCGCGCCATGTTCCACGAATTCCGATTTCAGTATATTCAGATATATAAGAGGAGAGTGAATTTGTGCTATTCCAGGAAAATTGTGAGTTTAAACCCACTTTGTGAAAAGATTTTAAATGTATATTAAGTCCGTTTAGTAACTGACATTTAACATTTACCGATTTAATGACGTAAATTAAGGCATATTCGGCTTTTATATGAAAGTTCATTCTTTCATACGTTCATTAAACTAAAATATGGGTCATTCTTCCTTTAAACCTACATAATTGTAACCTTTTTTTATGTTATAAGTGTACAGGACGGTCTGGTCGTTCACCTAATGGTAAGTGATACGCCAGACCATGACAGAGCGGCATTAAAGGAGACCAACAACTGATTGACAGTTATTATTCTCCATCAATGCCGCACTGCGCCCGTCACCCGAGACAATAGATGTTAGGTCTCTTATACCCGGTAATTACCGGGTATAAGAGACCTACCGGTGAAATTTCACTTTAATTTTTTTTTTTCCCTCTTTATTTTATTTATTTATTTATTAATTAACATTTAATTCAAACAAAAGTAATATAATTATGAAGTACAGCATAAGTTTTACAAACTTTACCGTGTACCACATTCGCCAAAGATTTTAACTATAACAATAATCTTAGTTCACAATTTCACACACCTAATAAAAATATACCATTTTTTACTTCATTGTATTTTTCAAATAGCTACAGATGTGATTAAAGCCGTGCCCCCGGGACGGCTGCGACACCGGTAACATAATAAAGAAATGCATTACAATAGTGACAGCAGCGTTGTACAATCTGAATTGGTAACAAACCACCAGAACGGAGGAGCGGCGGTAAGTTGTAGATACGCAAACACTCCCGCCAAGTAAAAATGGGGTAACTGAGGAATAAGTAATTTTATCCAAATTGTTTATTGGGTTTACGAGCGTCGGTGGTAATGGTGGTGTGGACTGTTGCCTTTCGATCAGGAGGTGCAGGTTGAATCCGCCACGTACAATGTGTTTTCAAAATTATTTGTACGTTTATCCGACGCTCTTTAAGGTGAAGGAAAACATCGTGAACAAAACTTGCGCGCCCCTGCGAAGAGATTCAAAAGTTGTGCGTGAAGTCGGCTAATCGCATTGGATCGCGTGGACGCCTAGGCCTATACACCCTATACGGTAGGCTCGTTACTACTCGGTGGGATGTTTAATGTGTAGATAATGATTAATACTAATAAATATTATAAGAAAACACCTAAGGAAATCATACATTTCTAGCTTCGGCTTCCCCTGCATTTAGTATTTACAGATTACTGATAACTTGGCTGAAGGTCGTGGAGCCAACGAATATCGACTGCTCGGGATAGCTCCGCGTCGAAGTCATACAGAGGAGATCGTTCAGCTGGGGGATCACTTCAACCTATCGCAGCCACTGCTGAACATTGCTCCCCCATTTTGCGCAGATATCCCGGTCCTTCGTTTCCCTCGTTCAGCCTCCATTAGTGGACTTTTGCAAGTAGTCGGTCCATCGGGCCGGGTATCTTGCGAAGACTTTCCTCTCCAGAATTTGTTTTCCTCTCAATAATATTCACACTTTATAATAAAAAATAATTAGTAAATAGTCCACTGACATACACAACAGCGCCATCTAGCCCTAAGTTAAGCGTGAAAGCCTGTAGTATGGGTATTTAAACAACGTTAACTTATATTATTTATTGTAAATACCTACATATCATATTTAGAAAACACCCAGATCAATACAAACACACATGTTCATGCACACAAATATTTATACTGCCAGATGTTTGACGTCGGCTACTACACAAATAGTCGCCACTCACAAATATCTCATAGTTCTAAAGTAATATTTTTGTCAGTTACCGATTTGGTTAGAGGACGGAATACGCAACAGCGCCCCCGGGACCCCGTCTTCGACTCCCAGTAGGCGCGGGCCAATAAAAGTAAAAGCACAATAATAGGCTTTTCTTTTCCATTTTAAAACTTGTAAAGAAAACTCCGTGAGTATAGCTGTCTAATAAATAAACATGGATTTCCTTTGGTTGGCTTCACGTGTAAGCCTCCTTATTGTAAGGATAATAGCATTTTATTGTTACGGTAGTATAATGATGTTGATAAATAAACAAGAGGTCTGTCATGGACGTATGAGATAAATACGGAAGGCGTCTCGCTAACATCAAAAGTGTGTCAAAATCCGGCCAGTAGTAATAATGAAAACCAATAAATATTAAGACATTTCGCGCGTATCTGTCAACAGAGCTGTAAGAAAATAAAATCTAAAATAGAGTATGGCTTGTCTTGCAGAAACCGCAGTGAAAAAAGGAAAACAATACAGAAATTACGAATTATAGGTACATGAGCGATTCAATTATATATTTTTATTTTAAAAGAATAAAATTAGTAACCAAAGAATTTTTCAATTTTACATCATAGACAGCAGCTGTCATTTTTATGAATGACAGTTCGTTCGTCCGTATTTTTGTCCATGATGTCTGTGTGGGTGCTACGATCTTTCGTCATTTTTCTATGATACAAAACAATCGAAAAAAGTGTTCCGAATACAGTGACAGCACATATGTACACGTATTTAGAATTTGAACACATTTACCTAGACAAAAGAGTACAACTTGTTACTCTCTTCGGCGGTTTTTTTGAGGCACGGATGGCGTATCTACCTTTATATATACAGAATATCATTGATTTTATATATACAGAATATCATTGGTAATAGCAGATAAGCGTTAATACACTTGCATTCAAAAGTTATTTAATGAAATAAATATTATAAATATAACAGTTATACTTAAGGTACAGCTGTGTTTCGGGCGTGTGAGACAATGGTTATGGATGTAATACATATAAGGCTAGGGACTTGTTCCCGATCAGGAAATTAATTTATAATTAATATTAAGTACATTTCGGAAAACATATCTAAATAGCTTCTAGGCTCTGAATATGACTTTCTCCCATTCGGTGTCGAGACCCTTGGTCCGTGGGGCCCTAGCGCTATTAGGCTTTTTAAAGAAATTTCCAAACGATTAGTCGACATTACTGGAGACCGAAGATCTGGCAGCTATCTTGGTCAAAGAATTAGTTTAGCGATTCAAAGGGGTAACGCTGCCAGTGTCTTCGGAACTTTACCAAAGGGGGGTTCTTATAATTATTTTATTTAGTTATTATATATTTTTTTTTATTTTAGTTATAATATTTAATTTTTAAGGTTTTTAATGTATACGTATATTTTAAATTAAACGATTTCTTTTATAATCTATCCATATGAATATTTATGTTCGTATATAAATTGTTTTTTATGTAAAAAAAAATCTAAATAGTAAAAATAACGTAGATAATATGTTTGTTTTTTACATTTTCACAGCTCTTCTTAGTCCCAATTTAGTACATAGCTTGTACTTTGGTTTCCAAATAGGTAACTAATCAACACACTTATCGCACATTTTTTTTTGTAAATATTTATTAATTATACATAGAAACAAACAGACATGTTCATGCACACACACTTTGTACTGCCTGAGATCGACCCTGGAATCCGTCGTGTAGTAGCGGACAACTTAACTATTATACCACGCTCGTCAATAAACAAAACACGATCACAAAATTCCAGTGCTTGAAAAAAATGTACGGGAAATTCCCTATGGAAAGTTCGTGAGTCAAGTAAATAAAATAAGCACAACTTAGTACACAACCGTCTCGTGCCGGGGTCACTCGCACGATTCCCAGATGGGGCAACTTACGTCAAACTCGGTCCAACTTTGACGAACTTGGGCCGAGTTTGACGTAAGTCGGACGCAATAAAAGTGTGCGCGTCAAACGCACAGCGACCTCCGCACCCGGGGGAACTATTAAACTAGGGGAAAAAGAACGTGTTTATCAAGTTACGAGTAGTTTGGGCAACTTCAATTATCGCCTTTTTAATATCCTTTCTTATGTGTAGTTAACTTTCAGCGTTATATCGCTATCGTATCGTTTTCTTTGTTGCTGAATTAATAATAAAATATCCTCAGACCAGGTAAAAATATTTACTAGTACTGATTTCAGTTTCAATCCTAAATGGCGAAATAATTAAATCAGAGCTTTATAATTCCTTACATGTTATTAAATTGAATTTGTTTTAGCCAGAAGACAATACGAATACAATGATTCAACATTCCAGAATGTGCCGTTTAATAGTTTTTAATATTATTAAACTTATTATGGGATTTTGTCGAAAACTAAACAAATAATAATATTTATTCATTGCATATATTTTCAGTTTTCGTATCTCAGATTTCGGATTATTAGATCTGTGTTGAAATTATTAAGAATAATTAAATTTTGAACGAGGAAATCTACATTAATATGGATCACTTGTTCCACACATTTTAATGCAGCTGTGTTTCTAACATAGATTTAGAATTAGCGTGCTATGGTTTCTAGTAAAACTGAGCTGAATAAGCGAAAATATTGAGTAAAATTGGAAACCGCGACTAAGAATCTTCACAGCATAAGCTAGCATATTTACATTGTCATCCCTGTTTTGGGTTATGATTACGATTTCACAAAAAATACCTGCTTATCTGCCTGGTGATCATATAAAGCAGCCAGTAATCTATATATATAGTATATAAAACACATAAAAAAGCAGTTCGTCTCCAATTACGAAGCGTGCAATTACTTTAATTGGTCACGGATATTCAAACCTGTATTGTAGTACAAAATAAAGCGAATAGTTATGATATTTTAACTGCAATGCACGCTATAAATTACCCTAGTAGACGCGGCGAGATTAAAATTTCACCAGCTGGATTGAGTTATACGATATCTACATGGAAATGTAGCCGGCATACCGGGGTATTTCATAAAAAAAACACATCTCTTTGTTACAACGAGCGGTCCCGCCGGCACCGAACTAACAACGGGATGAAATGTCTGCTCAAAGCAAAACGTATGCGAAATATACAAAAAAGCATACTTTTTCACGTGCTCGAAAAGCTAACGTGTCTATTATATTTCTGGTTCATGTTCTTTATCAGCATTGAAGGGTTAATATGTATGTAATGGAACGGAAAAGGCGGTTGTGAAATATTTTTAGATGTTGTATGGTTTGTTTTCAACTTCACTTCTAAGGATTTTTAGTATTGTTGTGAAATTGTAAAGGGTGCCGTTTAAAAGCCTTTTCTTTTGTTCTATTTTTGCTACAAAACAAAGTATGTGTTACATAAACACAAAATGGCTGTGGGGGGATTTTTTATTGTTTTATACTAGGCAGGTGAGTAGGTGATTCGACATCCGAGGTGTCGACATCCGTAGGTTGAGTGTCCCTTATTGTCGAATGAATTGTCTATTTACCACTTAAAATCTACCATACAAAACCAAATTAGTGCAAAATTTACTGTTGAGACACGATCGCTGCACAATTATGATCATATAAGCTCATTTTGATGACCCATTTGATGTAGTGGTGGAGACGTCGGCTCTTACACCAAGGGTTCCGGGTTCGATCCCCGGGCAGTACGTACAAACATTTGCGTGCGTGATCATGTCTTTGTCTTGTCTGGGTTTTTAATTTATTTATTTTATTTATCATTACAGTCATGTGGTTTATAAGTTCTTGTAATTTCAATAGTACATAACACAGAACCCTGTAAGGGCACAATAATAGAAATCATATAAAGAGCGCATAGCCTTTACATACTATACTTTTAATATATTATTCAATGTATGTATGTACAAAAGTTTATTCATACGTTGTTTAGTACCCATATTACAGGCCAAATGCTTAGTTTAGGACTAGATGGCACTGTGTGTATGTCAGTACAGTAGATATTAATTTATTTTATATTTATTTTGATATAACCGGAATAGGGATGATGACAATTTTTTTTTCTGTTATTATAGTAACTGGAATGTGATTAAGAGAAACATTGGTAAAAAAATTACTGTGTCCGTATCATTAAATCACAGGCATTTTCCAATTCTAAAAACACCATTAAGGACTTCCAAAAACGCTTCATACAAATGGCTACCTAGTTATGACGTCACGCATCTGTATATTAGTACGGCATAGTTTGTGAATTTTGTAACTACAACTATATTAAATGTTGCGTTTACTAAAACGGTTTCACTGCTAAAGTTGCTTTAAATTGTATGTGTTATCCTTTTGTAACAAAGTTTGACAATTGATGTACTTTAAAATGGACTTGCCCATGCTAACTTTGAAGGACTAATAAAATCATAAAACATGAGTTTTCGAGCTGAGAGTAAGCACATCGTTATATTTAACCCAGATTTGTCATAATATGCAATAGTTCTTACGATTTCAGGACCCAGTCATCATGCCTATTGGGGCCCGGCTGTATGTTGTTTGTCGTAAACAAAACAACAATATTGTGACGTGAAACTTATAAGTTGACATTTTAATATATTTTTATTCTTATTACGTTGCTGGATTCTCATTTATACGTGAATACATTTCATACGTACGACACATACGGTTTTAGTATAGCTCCCATGAAAGCGCCATAAAATTGTTATCGGCCCGGGTTAAAATTGAAAATATATATACAGTAAAACTTCGTACAAGCGTTCATAGAGCAATATTCACATGTAGGTGAAAAAGTATATCGCACTCAGCGGCCCTTTTAACGGAATAGCTTGTACAGAAATAACTTTTAATATCTACATTAAGCATTGTTACATGAGATATGGACAAGAAAATTGACGTTGTTACTCAGAAAAGATATTTAACATGAAATTGAGATGGTAACATTTCTTGATCTAGACATGACGTAATATGAAAATATGTATTTGATAGGTATTGTATTCTGGTTTTAGTTAGTAGTTATTCTTATGAAAGGAAAATGTCTAAGTAAATGATAATATTGACTTTCAAGAGACAGTCTAAAGAAACAGACAAAAAACAATGAAAATTTTGTGCGATGCCTGAATTAAAGACAATTGTTTGAAAATTTCAAGTAAAAATTGGTTTCGAAAATGATACATCCCGATAGTTAATTAATAAATCTTACTCTTCCGAGGATAATACGTGACACGTCGCGGTTACCCGAGGAAATGCATAACGTATTGCAACGGGTGTTTTGATTAAAAGTAGATACTTAGACGAGTTCTGGAGTACAGACTGCGTCTTGTGAAGCGTAGCGATGGAGGCGTAGTGTTTTCCGTCAAAATCTGTCCAGTCATTTCAGAGATTACCCGCGCAACAAACAGACAGCCAGACAAAAATAAAAAAAAAAATGTTTTGGTGTATGTACCTACTGCGCACAATATTCATACGCATTTAGTAAAAGAAAACGGTTTTGTCAATATTACAAACAGACACTCCGATGTTATTATATATGTATAGATAGTCGATAGTTGATTAAAAAATCTTATCTTACACTCCCGAGAGAAACGCATGAGACGTCAAGGATACCCGAGGAAATGCAAAATGTATCGCCCGCATCGGGTGCCTTGTTAGCGGACAGCTAATATTACTGCAGGCCATGTGGAGCTGCACGCGTGCTGGGATGTTCCGTATAAAAATAACATCACGCATTTGGTAGGATCTCGTATCAATGAAAATCGAAATTTATTTATTCAATTAAGGGGGGTTACCGCAATCTCTTAAAACAGTATTGTTATTATAATACGTCAGCATTTTTGTACCAGAAAAGACGAAGTAATGTTATTGTATCACTGTTTCAAGAGATGGTGGTAACCCCATTTTCTCACGCAATATCCATTGAAATTCCGCAAGTCGTCAGTCCAAAGGGATGACCTTAGCTGCGCTTGGCAAGACGTGAACGACGTTTTTATCTGATTACACTTTTTATTTATACAGATGACGTTCTCATGGAAAGACCCTCGGCCGTCTGATCAAACCTTAATGCTAATATCATTGCACTTTATGTAATAGGGGTGAATGAGTACACGGCTTATCTCATGGTAAAAGACATTGTCGTCTATCTGCACTTGCCATTACAGAGGATATAAAAATGGGTCGCTTAAACTAAGTGTAGAACTATTTATAAAAAGTTGACACGTATTTGAACTAAATCCCTTACAGAAGAACTACATAGTTGTAACTGGTCGGAAAATTCCACACGGGCCCACCATCCGGTAGCCGGAGGTACAGTTGAAACCCGTTTTGTTGTTAAATTGTTCGGCAACAGTTCATCCGTGTTACCCGTTGGAACAGTTTCATGTTAGTTGTTCCTTCTATACAGCGTTATTCTAGGTTGTTTCTTAAATAATTCGCTCAAAGCTCGATATTCACGGAGTATAGTAAAGAAAAGTCAATTTTTCTATGAAAACATTTAATTTAGGTGACGCCTTCCGGCTTGATGTACCTATGACTTATGAAAGATCGCTGGTGGAGGCAAAATTACAGGATATCCAGTTTTTTTCTGGATATACTGGGCACCTGGCGTAGAATGGAGGCGAACTATGTCCAACAGTGGAGAGCGATAGGTTGAAGAGGGGGCGAGAGACATTTGATTTCGGACTCGCTTTTCAATGCTGTAAATAAATTTCTATAATTTTTCCTCCATATATTTATTTATTTAGTCATTTGCATATTTATTCGGTGTCTTTAATACAATATATAATATAGATGTAGAGGAACTTTCCATACGATCCATATTCAGACATGAAATCATGGAGTAACTGCCCTACCTATGCCTACCCTACCCTATTCCCTGACTAAGAAGTTCGTCTTTTTGTTAATAAGTGGAGGGTTGACGATCTGAGTTACAGGACTTGTCCTTGTTTAGGTGTCAGCCCGCCATAATCTTTTAGTTCATAAGATAAAATATATTGTGAATGTTTGTGTTGTTTTATAAAATACTGTAAGATTATGGTGATAAAACTAATTATTATAAAAATTATTATTATAAATAATTTATAACTCTAGGCAAAGCAATCAAGCTTGATCCGCAAAATGCCAGTACAAATAACTCGTACATGAACACAATATTCCTCATTGATTCATAGCACGGCATTTAACAACATAAGTGAAGACACGTGTACATGAAATAACAGTTTTATATTCTGCCTAGGTTTTATTATAGGGATGAGGAATTCTAAATATATTCCCTAGGCACTTCACAGCTGGGTATAAGGTTCAGTTCTATTTTATCTGTTGGAGATGGCATCTTTATTGCCCGCTTAACGGGGCTTACAGTACTTTTCACGGCGTATTTCATGTGATAAAAAATAGTGGTATTATTTGGTGCGGACGAGTAGCGGAGCGATAACGATGTGTTAATATTTGAACGGTATTTTTTGGTCTGATTACTATATTAGTTTCACCAAAACGGGGATGTTTCTTTGAATGTTTTAGAAACTAAGTGGTGCCTTATCATTCATCATCAGCTCATTAAACGTCCCCACCGAGGGGCACGAGCCTACCCGTATAGGGTGATTAGGCCTTAGTGGTCCACGCGGGCCCAGTGCGGATTGGACGACTTCACACACAACCTTCGAATCTCTTCGTAGGCGTGCATTGAAGGTTTCCTCACGATGTTTTCCTTCACCGTAAGAGCGTCGGATAACGTACATATATTTTCGAAAAACAATTGGTACGTGTCGGGATTTGAACCTCAGCCCTCCCGGTAGGAAGGCGACAGTCCACACCATTGAGCCACCGACGCTCTATTGTAGTGGTGCCTTATGTTTTAGTAATAATTCATTCCTCTGGGAAACATTTTCTAATCTATGGGTGTGGTCGGAAACGGTTGCGTTCCGTCTCACATAATTTAATTTCTGTCAGGTGGAATAGCGCTGTTTTCTTCCCCCATCTCAGTTTTTTTCTTTTCCTATTGTCGTTTTTTTTTTTTTTTGTGAATGTTTCTCTTTTATTTAAGTGTATATTATGGTATTCTGTTATTTTTAAGTGTATCGAATGATGTTATTTTTTTTATGTTGACTTGTGTTATTGTTTACTTTTTTTTCATCTGTCCACTCACTCGCCACAGGTACAGCCAGAATATCAGTGCTGCAGTGGGTTAAACTACTGCAGCGTTTGCTGAGGCTTGTACCTGATGGCCACTGGTTCTGTTTTTATGTTTATTTGTAAGTTTTCTTGTTTATATTCTATTACATGTGTTCCTTGTGGCCAATAAATGTTTTTTCTTTCTTTCTTTCTATTTAGCGTCGTGAATCTTCAGCCACATAGACAATAATGTATTTTCAAAGGAAAAATTCAAACTACCTAACTTAAGGACGATGTTGCATAGTTCAAAGGTGCCTTTGAATTGTTCATTATTTTCGCATAAGTTTTGAGGTTGGAATTGGCAACCAACGAATACCGGCACAGAAAGGTACGGCAACCGACAAATGACGGTACACGAAGAAGACGCTGTGTATGCTGGTTGGTTATTAAAACAAAATTTGTCTAATGCGCTGAATCATCGGAGAGCCTCATTAAATGGACACTCGTGTTCATCATTATCATGACATACTTACTAGCTTACATTATAGCAGATTTGGTGATTACCTACCTTCCACCCTGCTCCAATCTGTCCGTCCTTGTTTCAATGCAAAAGCTGTCAAGTGCAGGTGCGATCGGTTTGGACTCTCAAATTTAAAGACTGAAGCCTCTCATATATACCCCACATAAATGTTTGTTTTGTTTGTAGGCACAAAAACAACAAAAAAAACGAAATTTAATTTGACTTTATTTAATTTGAGGTCCCTAAAGAATCCTTATGTATATTAAGTTAAGCTTCCAATAGTTCGAACTGTAGTAGCAGGCCTTTATGCAGTTGCTCCACATTTTCATTATTATCGATAAACATGTTAAACATGTACGAGTGTACTAAAGAGTTGAGCGTAGTTTTCAAAGAAAAAACTAAAACTGAGTTCGTTAAATTACCAATGGGTTGGGAAGACGGAATAAGGTCCTTATATCAATGACAATAGAGTCTAAGTTTATAAGAAAAAATCAAGAACAACTGGGGCGAACGTTTATAAAATAAAGAATAGTAGTAAACGGTTATTGAATATCCCATCTATTTAAAATCTTATTATCTGTGCAAGAACTTAGTAACTTGGACTTTATTTTAAGCACAATAGACTTTAAAACATGATTTCATGGAACTTTTGAAATAAGCAAGGTGGATTTTTATTATTATTAAGAATCGGTTAAATTTTGAACTACAATAGAATAAAGTATATATGGGCGAGGTCTAATGTCAATATAGAATTCATTATTCAATTTAAGCTGGATTTTATGACCTGCAGTGGACTTCACAAAATGGACGGTGTATGTAACTGCAACCAAGTCCATAATAAGCAGTGTTCTGTGCCGGCAAAAAACAGTGTCGTCGTTTATTGACTGTTCATAGCGACAGGTGTTGTTTTGTTGTAAACAATAGCCCGGCGGGTTTTTAGCTCGACTTAGGGTTGCCACTACTATATGAAAGCTATAAACCACAGATTTCCCAATACAGGAGATGGGGCAAGCTGCGTTTAAAGTGCGACAAATGTAAGCTCAACGAGCATACACTGGCTGCCAGTTTACGCTCTGTGAGACGAGTCAAGACGCACGAATATTAAAGAATTTACCGTTTTTTTCCAAAAAGCCATCCTGTGCAATTGTAACATGCCATCTTCGCAATAAATCAGTAAATTTACCAAGAAATATAATAAATTTTCACAGGTAAGAACTGAAAAGAAATTGCGACACTGGGACTGCCTATAAACTTGGCGGCTTGTCCAGTCTAATGTATATTCTGATGTCTGTGCTATAAACAGTTATTATTCTCAACCAATGCCGCACAGCGCCCGTCAGCTGAGACAACATATGTTAGGTCTCTTATTCCCGATAATTTGCTAGCTACAATTCCCTTATTCGGAAACCCAAAAGTACAAAGCACTCTTATTTTCCTAAACGATTTCTGGCACACAGTTGACATCTTATCCAACATGTGATTCAGACATAACAAATGTTAAAGGACGTGCAGACATTAAAAATAAGGCCAACCTAATAGGTAAGCTAATTTCGGAAACACTGATTCATCTTTCGTTTTAGTCAATAAGTGATTGAGCTAGCAATTTGCACGCACGCATGCACACATGCACGCACGCACGCACGCATACACGCACACAAATATACACGCACATACGCAAACACGTGTACTCGAGAACACACCAACCTAACGCATATACTCATAGTTGTGACACATCCCACAACATTTTAAATATCTTACATGGTACATTTGTTAACAAGATTACAAACGTTGCATAGAGGAACCCAGTTCAGGTAACAGCTCGCCATATTCTTTTGTATTTATTATTTCAATGTATAAATATACATTGAAATATTAAATCAAATGCTTGTGTGGGTACTGGTAAAGCTATAATTATTATTACATTATTTGAAACTGGTAATATAAATATACCCAGTTTTTTTATATTTTAGNTCGATATAAGGGAAAACCCTACTTTGTTCGCAATTTTATTTAGTAAAGTATGTAGGTTCTCGCCCTTAGTAACGGGAACTCCAGATATTTCAATATTATTCACTCTTCCCATCTGTTCTTTAGATAATAACTGACCTGTCAGTGCGATGATAGATTTTTTTGACTCATCAATCTCCCGCTCCAGACACTGCACTCTCGACGAAATAATTTTGCTTTGATTATCTAAGTCACTGGTGACCAATTTTAGGTGGTTCTGCTCGCTCGATAAGACATCATTAGATTGCTGAATGTTCGTTATTTGAGATTTAATTTCACTCATATTTTCATAAATCTTTTCAATGGCCCCATTTTGTTTACTTATCACCTCACTGATGGACGCCATCATCTCCTTTTGAAAATTAGACAGCGTATTTTTTAACTCTGTTCGATATTCCTGCAGGGTGTTCATGAGTACTTGCTGGTTTTCCGATAGGGATGCAGATAGTTCACGTCTAAATTCTTTTGCATCGTCATCATTTTCGGGTACCTTTCTTTTTCGGCTAGTCACTTTGGCGTTCGAATTATCTTCTCGACAGCTGACTGTAAGATCAGAGTCAGACGCAGAAAATGAGCTCTTTGGCGGTGTTCTCTGTAGGTGATGCATCGTTATGAGACCGGGAATATTACGGTTGTTATAAGATATTTTTATAACAAAATCACAGATCCGTTGAACTAGACAACTAACAACACAAACCAAGCTAAGCCGTATTAGTGGGGAATAAAGTCGAAATGGCACTGTACTTGGCACACGTCTACTGTGTAATATTGAAAAGCGTCCGGTAGGTAAGAAGCTCGCACGTCGAATAATATATATCCACTGACATAAACATAATTCATTTAGCCTCAGAAAAATAATTAACTGTTTATCTAACCATCTAGCCGCAAGTTAAGCTTATATTCATCATCGTCAGCCGGTGCTCAGTTCGAACCGAACAATTGCAACTAAAAAGTTGCAGTAGTCAGGTGAACCGAACTAACAACCGGACTACTGCTACTAGAGGCATTAAACGTCCCTACGTCATTCGCACGGGCCTAGTGCGGATTGACCGACTCCATGCAAAACCTTTGAATCTCTTCGTAGCCGTGCGCACGAATGTTTCACGATGTTTCATTCGCCGTAAGAGCGTCGGATAAAATAAAGCTCACGCCTTGGTCCCAGAAGGGTAGGCAGAGATGATGAAACGCCACTTTGCACGGTCCTGACATACGTCCCTAGCTTCAATCACATCCATCAATTTTTCATACAAGTTCTTTTATTCCTCTTACTTGGGACCCCAGCCTTCTTAAGGACTTGACCAATTTGGTCAAGGTAAGTCCTTCTGGGTCGTCCCCTGCTCGTGTATCCTTCCACATTCGCACAATGCACCTGCTTTGCTATTCTTTTTTCACTCATGCGCTCCAAGTGTCCATACCATCCTAACATCGAAACGCGTCGGATAACTTAAATATAATTCCGAAAATTTGAAAAGACATTGGTATGTGGTGGGATTTTAACCTGCGCCCTCCCGATTGAAAGACACAGTCCCCAACATTGAGCCATCGACGCTCTATTATGTTAATTTAACAAAAACACATTTTAACCTACATTTAACACAGGAGTTTACTATAATTTCATACAGAGACAAAACCAAGACACCCCCTCGTCTATGGTGCCAAACTATCTCATAAGTACATTGAGAGCAATTCCATCCACCAAAAGGTGTAATAAATAGGCTATCAGGTTGTTCAGCTGGTAATAAAGAAGGAATCCAACCCGCCTCCCATTAGCAAATAGGCCTGGCTCGTTCTTGTGGCTATAAATATCAGATAAAACAAACTATCTCCTGGGGAATGCTCTTTGGAACTATTTGACGACCTTTTAGTTAGCAGGTAAGAAATTAGAAGGAGGCTAATTAAGAAACTATGTACCTTCTAAATAATATTTTAATAATTTACGTTTATACCAGTTCGTTATGTGTGTCTTGTCTATCAAAAGTGTCTTGTTAAGACTTATTGTTGAGTTTTAATAATAATAATAAAACTTTTATTTAGTGTTTTTTCATAGGTACATGTGCATATAAAAGAAATCAATTATAAGTACTTAGACTAATAATATGAAGTTAAACAATCAACAATAACACTAAATTGGTCGCCACTCAGCTCATAATGTAGAGGTGCCTGCAAGACAACTCTACGCTGTTCTTCCGTGGAAACCAGTACAATTTCAAGAACATAACTGTGCGCGCAGCGCAATCATCAGACCTACATTGTAAATTTTTTACGTAAGTATAAACCTAGAATTTTAAAATAGCAAATTAACAAGTGTGCCTCATCGCTAAACAACAAACGCCAGTATTATAATAATAATAATAGTTACATAGTTTCTATTTTAAATATGCCTCAAATTACCATCACAGCATCTAAATAATCTTCTGACAAGATAACACATGAGCTTTCAGCTGGACTCTAAAAGCTCTTGCACTACACAAGTTCCTTATTGGAGGGGGGAATATTGTTCCAGCATTAAGTTTTAGCTTTTTTAGTCATGAATTCTTGATGCTTTCATCATCATTAGCTCATTAAACGCCCCAACGAGCACAAGCCTATCCGTATAGGGTCTATAGGCCTTGGTAGTCCACCCCGGGCCATTGCGGCATTGGTTGACTTCACGCACAACTTAGAATTTTTCGTAGGCATGTTAACATGTTAGCATGTTTAAATGTCCTTAACCGTAAGAGTGTTGGGTAAACGTACATTAATTTTGGAAATTCGATAAACATTGGTACGTGGCGGGATTTGAACGTGCACTTTCCAGATCGGAAGGCAACAGTCCACACCAATGAGCCACCGACGTTTATTTATTTATGATAAGTAAAATTTTTGCAGTGAACCGAACTCAAAACCTTTCATGTACGAGCGCAACCATAACATCACGGTCATTACGAGCATTAACTAACTTCATCCAGTTTCCATTTCTTACCATTTCAACATTAAACGTGCAGCAATAGGTGAATCATTGCCTGTAACATTACGCTATACAAACTGGCGCCAAGAATCCTAGTACAAACAGAATCCTGCCGTTTGAGCCGATGCCAGCGCCAAATCCGATTTGAGCCTTTGGACGGAACGAATTTTAAATATGGGTAGTTAGCGAGCTCTGATCATGACTAATTGGCAATTCGCTGAATCGAAATGTACTAATCGCCGATTAGGGCCGAATCCGTACAGAGAGCTTTATAGTGCTTACTACCAATTATGTGAAATCGTGTGACATTGATGCATTATATCAAGATGCATATTATACTTGGAAATGTTCACTCTACGTCTGCTTTAAAAACCATTTCATTACATTTGTATTATCTGTGCAAGGTGTGCTTAATTTAGACTTTTCTATTCATTTCAGTTGCACATTCGGATAAAAATAAACAGTTAAGTACATTTAATATGAATAGGTAGATACTTTAATAATAACCAAATTATACTAGAAAGAATGTCTAACTACTGGGTTTCTTGATAGATTCTTATTAGTAGATAACAACCGATGGACCGACGACGGATATCTGGCGCAAAATAGGGGAGTCCGATGTCCAACAGTGGACTGTGATAAGTTGAAGAGTAGATAACAACAGTTCAAACCAATGGTAGATTTAATTTGGCATTCATAAGTGAAAGTAAGCATAAACTGAATAATTTAGGCTCATTAATTAACACCAACCGAACGCACTATCTCCTGCGCCATTGATCATTCGCAACAATTTTATGTATTCAATATTTTTTTAATTAATTGCGACGTAATACAAGTTACAGTTATGATAAGGACACCCTTAAATCTAATTCTGACAACACAAATTTAACTTTGAACAATCAAATAGAACAAAATAATATCTAAATATCTTTTTCTGTGTTGTATTGTGTACGCCCGAATGAAACATTTTGTTTGATTTTGATATTACAATGTAATAATAGACAAATATATTATTGGAATCCGAAAATAGTATTTTATTGATAAACGAGCGAATGAAACTTACGTATGTAAATATATACAGAAACTAAGGAAAGCCCAATATAGAATCAAGCTAAATATATTGATAAAACAGAGAGGTCCCAAAAGAAATTGAATAAAGCATAAAGAGAATAAAATATCAGAGAACAAATATCTCCAGGACAATATCGCCGGGAGCCGATATCTTCTAGAATAATCGAATTTGGGACAAAACTTTTGGGCCTTCGTACAAAATATGTAAATACCCAACTCGATAACACAAGCAATCTTCTGGCCACGAATCAAAGGTCCCGTACCGCTCCGCATAAAAAAGTTAGTGTATTATCGTGTTAGTAATACCCCACTGGGATATTTCATTTGATATTTTAATATAAAGTTTTCGGAGGCAGTCTCAGTGGGCGTACATTTTGTTAAGAATTCTTATAACGTTGTGAGCTTGGTATGTGCCGTGTAACTCTGTAGACTTAGTGGAGACGATAATTTTATTATAACTTTCAATTGTCTTTTCCCTGGATGAATGATTCGGCAGTGGATTTAGTCGTCAATAAAACGTAATGAGTGTTACTGTTGTTTCATAACTTGAGGATTTTGAGGATCTCGGAGGTGCTGTGAGCTCTGCGAGTTACCGTTATAGTACATTATTAAAGAAATGGCAACTCAATTTTAATTTTTTTTTAACACAATTTATTGTATGTTCAAGATATTTTCTTAATTCCTTCGTTGTACGTCGTGCAATATTTTTTTTTATTTTGAAGCAAATTTATGTAAAAACAAAAAAATAATAACAATAACTGCTTCATCATTGCAGTAATTTTAAAACAGAGAAAAGAACAAAACGACTATTGAAAATAAATTCTTTCTGATGGGAAAACACCTCGGTCAAAAGCTTCAATCAATCGACCTAATAACAATTGCATAGTTCTAAACTATTTTAGCTTCAGCGTAAGCCTTTCAGTTACTTAACACCACGACAAGTTTAGAATAGTTTTTAAAGATAAAATTAATTTGCTGTTCAACAAATAAATTAGCAAAGTTGAAAGTAATTAATCCGAAACAAATTGAGGGCTTTTCAATTTGAATGACGTAATGGTAATTACAAAAATAAATCTTATACTTAACTGCTGCGACTAAATTGGGTAAAGATTAATATTAAATAAAAACTTTTTCGGTAAACCATTATGACGAAGTTTGAATCTAAGTAATATTGGAACTTTGAGACAATAAAATAAATATTTCTTTGTTAAACTTGAAATACTGCAACTTTTTACATCCATTTTATGGACAAATGGATGAAATAAGTTTTTCATTGGCTTTTATTAACACGTTTTTATGTACCTTAACTTAGTATTCTTGTAATGTAAGGAATACATTGGCTTTATAGAATTCCACCTGAAACAGAAACATGCGATGCATTGCGTAAGTTAACAGGAGGCTTAACCCCTTCTTCATTCGCAATTTTTTCTTTCATGTACTTTTTTTGAGGTTGGCAACGCACTCGTAGTTCCGAGTAACGTGAAATCATTTGTTTGCCTAATCAAAATAAAAAATAAGAAACACACTTAAATTATTATATGCCTAAGTTTTAAAAAAGATTTCAAATTAATTTCCTAACCTTATCTCATTACTTTTCTTATCGCTTAATCAGTTTCTAGCAATGTGCAGCCCGCTTATGGAATGCCAATGGAATATGATTTCAAATTTTAGTGAATTAACATTCATCGGTTCATCCCGCGGCTTATCCCACGGTATAATACGTAATTGCCAATGTATTTGTCTATGGCACACGGCTATAGCCTTATATATTTAATTTTGTCGCACTAACGGCCGCGAAGCGTGCTGGCAGACTGCCAAGCGGATTAACTCCTTTGTAATTATTACCATTTGGTACCATTCGAAATGTATTTGATCCCTGATTATGATTCTTTATTTTCGGCATAATATTGTGATCATGCAGAAATAACAGTGTATTCTGTTATTGGCTTGGTAAGGAAAACGTTAGAAGAAAATCTGATTTGATAACGCTGCGTTGTATTTGAAACCAGAAAGCAGTTTTTAAACTTGGACTTAGTGTTGTGTTTTTAAAACCAATTAAAGCTCTTAGGTGACACGGTGTAGTTTTGAATGTTACCAACAAAGCTAATATATGTTTTTTTTTTGTTTTCTAATGGAATCAATTAAAAGATTAACTAAATCGTTAGATTGCATATTTAAAAATAGTATTTACCTGAAAAGCTCTATTCCTCTTTTTACTGCTTTACATTGATAATAGTTTTTTTACCTTTTGTTTTATGTTATTTTTTTGTTCTAAATAAAATATGGTCTATGTTATTCAGGATGAATGTAGCTTTGTAATGTTTTTTTTTAATTCGTAACTTCTGTTTATTCATTACAAACACACACAAAAATACAATTCTATCCTCTATACAATATTAGCGTAGATAATAAGAGAGTATATTTTATAGTAAAACAAACCCTGATGAATTAACCACACGGTCTCTGACATAATCCGTCATGCATTATACTCGTATATGACCCAAAAGTCTAAAGGGAATGGGCGCAATTAGGTAGAGTTACTTGTATTTCTGTATTTACAGAGATTTTTTAAAATATATAATCTTCCCGAGAGTTTTATTGACCCATGCTTTCCACAGGGGCCATTAAAATCGAATAAAGAAAAATAAGACTAAGCGAAATAAGATTTTTTTATTCAATAAATCAGGGTATCGTTTCTGCTCATTAAAATTTATCCTAGACTTTGAGGCACATATTTTATGCTTTTGCTGTATGAAATCTCAGCGCCATACACACAGCTTTAGCTCCCCATATTAAGCGAGGAGTTTGTAGTTAGGGTACTAACAAATGAATATGCATATATATATATATATATATATATTATAATACATACATTTTATACAAAAATCTGTACGAAATCAACATAAATAAGTATGGCTATAATCTGTAGGCCAGTTTTTTTGCAGTCGAAGGATAGGCTGATGATGATGATATAAATAACTGCCTGATTATTACATATTCAATCATAATTTACCGCCGCATTTACAGTTATAAGTTCGCCAAACAAATCTACAATAATCTATTTTTATTCAGTTACAAGAAAAGTAATAGTGCCCATGAGAAAGTACGCCAATTAAATAGCTCTCAATCCTCCTTGAATGAGTTCATTTATCAATTACAAAGAACGTGTCTACTATAGAGTGCGTCTGGATAGCCCTGTGACTAACGACTCAGCCATCAATACACTTCGCTAAGCCCTTTCAGTTTTTGAGATAAACGTCGTCTAAGCGAAATATTTATTATTTTCCCCTTATCGTGTTGATAAGTTACTTTGGAAGCAACTTATGTAAATTATTTTGGCGTATGTAGCGTAAATATTTATGTGCATGAAAGAATTGGTTATTTCAATATTAAAAACCACAGACATCCGAATATACAATTAGACTGACAAGCCGCCAAGTTTATAGGCAGTCCCAGTGTCGCAATTTCTTTTCCGTTCTTATCTGTGAAAGTTATTATATTCTTGGTAAATTTACTGATTCATTGCGATGATGGCATGTTACAATTGCACAGGATGGCATTTTGGGAAAAACGGTAATTTCTTCTAATATTCGTGCGTCTTGACTCGTCGCGCGTAAACTGGCAGCCAGTGTATGCTCGTTGAGCTTACATTTGTCGCACTTAAAAACGCGGCTTGCCCCATCTCCTGTATTGGGAAATCTGTGTTAAAAACCAACACTACAATTTAATTTATATTATATATCGTTGGGCATCACGGTGCGCCAAGACGGGGTGTCCACTCCAAAACTCGCCTGCTCTAACGGCCATCGGTTCTACGACATGCGTGACCAGCCACTGTAGTAGTAAGTTATGATGGGTTTTAAATTTGTGCCGTCTATTTTTTTGCGTTTAAGCTTGATATGACAAATCATCGTTTTATAATTGCAAACTAAGATATAAAAATGTATTATATATTCTTTAAGACCCAGCTTACTCCAAGTTTAACAAATTACCAAGCCCAAGACACGGATAATGATCCTTTCCTTGTGGTCACATTTTTTTATCCAAACAATTTAATTTAGAAAGGCGGACACAGGTGCAGTGTCTCGTGTAATGGTGAGCTTAATTACAACCGAGCACGGTCTATATTTCAGCGGCTTTATTGTTTGCCCTTGTTCTTTGTCCAAGCTGTCTAAACGAGACAGTTGTGTGGAAGTTACCGGATAAGCCACGATTAATAGATGTTTTAAATTATATGCATTCTTAGTAATATACTAGTTCATCTTCTAAATTAATCATTTGGTTGAGATGTCGACTGCAACACCAAGGGTTCCGGGTTCGATCCCCGGGCAGTACAAACATTTGTGTGCATGAACATGTCTGTTTGTAATGGTCTGGGTGTTTTCTATGTATAATATGTATATATTTACAACAAAATATATATGTATGTTTATCAGTGGTTTTGTACCATAATATAGGCTTGACACTAAACTTGGGGCTAAATATGGCGCTGTAGAAATGTCAATGGATATTTATTTATTTATTACCATTACAGCCTAATAAGTCCACTGCTGAACGAATTTCGCCCCTAATGATTGACATGCGGGTCGATCCCTAGTAGTTTACCTATCTGCTACGCGCCAGGTCATCCGTCCATCTGGTTGGGGGTCGGCCTACGCCTCGTTTCCCGTTACGTGAACGCCACTCGAGAACCTTTCCGCTCAAGCAACCTTAATAATTTTACTCAAACAGCCCGTGGCAGTCCACTGTTTGACTACTACGTGTAAAGCCCCGTGTATATTGGATGTAGTAAAGAGTTTTCTTGGCATAATCTTACGCTAAGTAAGCCGAAAGCCTTTAAGATTTATTGAAAGAGCATTACTACACAGTTTGGCTAATCCAAATAGATAAGATTGACTTTAACGCAAAAACAAAACATCAATCTAAACACTATAATCTGTGACACAAAAATGGACTTACAGAATAAAACTCTACTCCAAAATCTGTTTTTTTTTTTTTAGATTCGGCAGACATGAAATGTGCTTGCTTTAATTTAAGTCAGAACTGTGAGTAATTAACATAATGTGTGCAGTTTACTCGTGTACGGTAAAAAGTATACAGCTTCCGGAACTGGGGCAAAAGCCTTTTGCGACGTATGTGCGCGGTTTCGTCCTCTGTTGTTAAACCATCGCTTTTCTATAGCTTTTGACTGAAGACATCCTATGTTATTAGGGTTTTATATACTGCACATTCGTTATGATTTGAAATAAAAGGAGTGGTTTTATCAAAACTGGAACCTTTATTTTATACTTTTCTAATGATGGATAGATAGATAAAATTCGTTATTGCACACACACGTTTACAGATTTTTTCAGTAATAAACAAAACATACTGCAATTTAGTCGGTCTTATCGCTACAAGCGATTTCTTCCAGACAACCTCACAGGCACAGAAAAATACAAGAAAGGGCAAGATTGTGCAAAGTTACATATCTAAATTCTACGTATAAATAAATACATATAAACTTTATATATATAATATAAATATAATAATAATATATAATATATATTAAATAGCTCCATAATATTACTACACTTATATTAAATAAAAACACTGACATTAAAATATTAGCTACAAATATTTTAATTACACATAATTAAATTATTTATATGAAAGCAAATAAATTAAGTTTTAAATAAGTAAATAATAAGAATAGGATTCTTAAAAAGCAAATGGAGAGATACATAAGAAGAATAGAATTTAAAGTTTAAGCAAGTAATCTTTTAAGCGACTTTTGAAAACAGATACAGAAGGAGACTGACGGATGGACATTGGCAGAGAGTTCCAAAGTCGAATGGATTGTACAGTAAAAGATGGTGAATGAATGGATGAATGGGAGGGAAAGCAAGGTTAAGTTTTAATGATGAACGCAGACCACTATAGTGAGAAGATTGTATGAAACTAAAACGCTGTTTAAGATAATCTGGTGCCACGCCACTAAAAAGGATGGTATATAGAAGCGTAAGAATATGAAGATCACGGCGTTGGCGTATAGGAAGCCACTTAAGCTTTACACGAAATAAGGAAACATGATCGTACTTACGAAGGCCATAAATTATCCGAATACAAAAATTCTGTAGTCTCTCTAATTTGTTAAGAAGAACCTCACTAAGATCCAAATAACTACAATCAGCATAATCTAAGATGGAAGGAGCAACGACTGAACTAATGCAATCTTAGTGGGTATCGGTAACAGGTTACGCAACCTATTCAATGATGCAGCAGCAGCTTTTTACTGACGCCAGCAACCTGAGCATTCCAAGTCAAAGAGCTGTCAACTGTTATACCAAGATTACGAACAGTATTGCTGTAGGGAATGCTTACACCGTCAAAAATTAGGTTAGGCAATGACTGCCTATCCAACCTAGCGATCAACCGTGACCCACCCAAAATTATTGCCTGCGTCTTTGACGGATTTACCTGAAGTCCAAATGATCTACTCCAGTTAACAATATGACTAAGATCCTTATTGATTGCTTGTACTACACTAAAGAGATCACTTGGAGGACCCTGAGAGTAAATTTGCAGGTCATCCGCATACAGGTGATAAGATGAAGACAGTTCAGATGTTATAGCGCTAATGAAAGTGGCAAATAAGAGAGGAGATAAAACACTCCCTGTGGTACCCCAGCAACAACACTACACCAGTCCGAAGACAAACCTTCATAGCAAATGCGCTGTCGCCGTCCGTGCAGATAACTTGAAAGCCAGTCAATGACCATGGAGGAAATATTTAGGGCACGCAGTAAACCTAGGAGAATGTCAAAGTCAACAGTGCTAAATGCGTTGGAAAAGTCAAGGAGAGCAAGTATGGTGAGATGCTTGCGATCGATTCCCACACGGATATCATCAGTGACTTTGACCAGAGCAGTAGCCGTACTGTGACCACGACGAAAGCCGGATTGGAAAGGATTATGGAGTTTATTTTGAGTCAAGAAGGCACAAACTGCTGATGAACAACGCGCTCCAAGACTTTTGATAGGAAAGGCAGGATAGATATAGGGCGATAATCCGAGAGAGAAGGGGGATTAGTTTTTTAGCTTCTTTCCACATGCTTGGAAAAGTGCCGATGAAAAGGGAAAAGTTGAGGATATGGGTAATACAGGGAGCGATAATATCAAGGATAGGAATGATCATTTCAATGGAATGCCTACTTTGAACGAATCCATCTAAGTAATTACTGTGATGGCGTTAGTTAATGTCGAGTTAGCTTTAATTTATAATGAAAGCTCGGCTTCATTGCCCAATCGCTTAATCACAAGCCAAACTCACTTGCCAAATATTCGTACCCCGGTTTAGTTTGCTAAAATCTCACCGTTTCCACTCGTGCGGTGACGTTTTTCGAGCACACTGTCCCCAACCCACTAGACCACTTGGGGTAGACAATTTGTGGAAATCGCCGCCGAAAATGAAATCGCTCAGTAAAACAGTGGCTCTGGCCCGAATTATTCATGCAAATCCCCCACAATGATAGGACTGCACCGAAACTCGAATCATGCCGATGGGCAGAAATTAAATCTCGAATGAATGGCGACGGTCGAGTGGCCAGTGCATTTGCATCTCGATTAAACTTTGTTTAAATCGATGATTATTCGAGCTGTCGACGTGTCACTGGCCGGCATACATTGGCTGGGTTGGCGTGTCAAAAAAACAAAATGGCGAATTGCATGCGTGTAATTCGGGCAGTTTGATTTCAGCCATTACATCATATTTTTATTCGCATGACAAATAAATGCGAACATTGAGTTGGAACTTCTTAGCTTTATAGGGTATTTGTTAAATCCTTAGATTAAACATAACCTAATTCGATTCATAATCACGAAGAAATGGCTCAAAAAAATGCGCAAGCCCCGTGACACATTAAATTATTCATTGAAATTTTGACCTTAACGCCTCATAGAAAGAGTACAATATCAAAAGCACGAGTTTACTACTGTCATTGTAACATGTAGTGAGCGACGTGATTATGAATGAAAATTCTGCCCAACTGATGCCGCGGACACTTTTCGAGTGAGATTGTGCATCTTGTGAATTTATTGTTTCTCTTAGGTTAAATAATAATTATCATATCACAACTCATTATTTTGTCTCACAAAGCCTCTACGAGTTGGACCCATGTTCCCACGCAAGCTTTCCCGGTCTATGAACCATGAACTCCTAACAGAGACTACAAATAATAATAATAAAAAAACACTGAAACTGTTCGTAGACTTAAGTCAGTTGATGTTTTTCACTATGCGATAGTAAGGACAAAAGTCAACAAAAATACTTATATAATTAAGACAAGGCATCCCACTAAAATCATTTCATGTAAAATTATTTACTGCAGATCAGAAACTCAATATTTGCATCACCTCCACGACTAGCGAAAAGGCGAAGCCGTACAGTACATACTATCTGCTATGTAAAAAGAAAAACATTAAATAATTTTGGTGGTATTTCAGTTTTAGAGTTAATTTTTTTTCTTAAGTACATACTTATTAAAAGGTTTTTTGGTTGGTGATAAAATTGGTGAAAGACTCATATAAATACCCCCCCCATTTTAAGGGATGGGGGTAAAAATCCTATGTTTATGATTTTTTTATTGGTTGTATACTAAACATAGATAACATATATATTTACAGCTTTCTAGCACTTCAGGAAGTAGCCAAACATTTTGATGATGATCAGTGTGTCAGTGACGAAATCAGCGTTTTTTAGATATCAATAAAAGTCAAAGTATTAGACCCACAGACATCGGAATATACAATGTATTAAAATCTGTGATTAGAGCTATTCAATTAAGATTTTGTATGATTAATAAGTATATATATAAATCGTATCCTAAGAATGAGAACTATCTGGTACATCGGAAACCAACTCTATGAGAGTTAAAAAAAGGAACACTTCTAGAAATGGTAGATAATGCATTTGCGCTTCGCTTGGCTCGTCTTGGCGGGCGCACTACCCCCAGATTGACTCAGAATGATGTCGCGGCATATAGGCAATGAATAGGTACTATAAAAATATAAGAGAAATGGGAATTAGATTGACTAACAGTTCACCTGAAAACTAAAATCTGAGATTCAAAACTGCAGCGATTATAGAATTGTCAAATTTCGGATAAGACTTTTTTATTTGTTCTAATCTCAGAAAACAAATACCTATGCCGTTGTTCACGAGAAAATTATTTTATGTACTTATATAAAAAGCTACTAAGGTCATTTAGATGTATCGATTAATTTGAGGCAGTGTGATTGGAGTGTAGTGGTGTCTGCTTCGCTTCATATTTGTTCAAATATTGTGTATTCCCGTAAAGGATACTGAATTTAACATTGATTTTTTTTATTGCATGTGGCAACTCATTAGGGGTCATCTACAAATTACGTCACACAAATGTCATGGTTTTGTGCCCTCCGCTCGTGCATTACACAGCTGGTCATTTGTGGTGACCCTTTTCCTAGTGTGACGTCACATTTTTGCATTATGCTTAGATTGTAATAGAATTTTAATGTGACGTCACAAAATTTGAGACCCACTCTCTTGTCACACAATGTGACACTTCCTCGACCTCTCCCTTTCCCTTAACAGGATACGTCATTAATACGCCCCATATCAGATCTCTTAAATTTTTTAACACCGTAATGAACACTGATTTGAAAAATTTTATATAAACAGGCAAGTAGCAATTCAAAGTTTACAAAAAAGGGTTATTTGTCTTAGGAAGATTAATAACATTTGTGTTATTATTTCATATATTTGGGTACTGCAAATTTTTAAAGTATTGGTAAACATTACAAACATACTGGTATAATTAGTATTCACTTTTGCTTATTTAAAATATTCTCTCTCCTGCCTCTTTTCAACCTATGGGCTCCTATGGGAGCCAACCACAATTAGTGTTTTGCAATTGCAACTTCAATGTTCCTTTGTGAATAGATAAAAACGTGTCCTCTTTATTGTTCGATAACGTTATAAGGTTTTCATTAAAATAGTCTTCTCTCAGAAAATATCTAAAGGGTTTCAAAGAAATAATAGAAATCCTGTTCGGAACGTACCGAAATCCTTATTCTTGATTCGATTCCATACGGTAAGTACACTAAAACCAATTTCAATAGTGACGCGCGTAATCCACCGCTCAATCTGACGCGTCGCCTGCTCCTAATTCAATACAGCTTAGTTTCAAGCGACCGCCGAGCGACGTGACGCGAATGGGTCCAACGCGCCGACAGCAACGGGAATGTAATGGACTGCATCGATACTAAGCCAGGATTAGAAACCTTTCAATACTATGATCAGATATTTTAAAGGATTTCTATATCCATATGAAGCTTTGATTATATTTGATTTTTGTATATTCTTTTCCTAGTGTTTCGTATTTTCGCTTTTATATTGTCGACCTTTTAATATTGTTAGTGTTGAAATTCTCACGTCCGGAACTTGAATAAAGTTACGCTACGAAACAGAAAAATACATACAAAAACTGAATTTATGAGTTGTTTTCCCAGAGTTTTATTTTTGGTGAATATATTTCTGTTGAAACCATTTTAATTTGTTTAATGGAGCGAACCTCAGAGAATCTTATCTACATATAAAATAATAGGTAGAACGTATTGACTAAGGAGCGTCTTCACTAAAACACGTTCTTAGGAGTACCGTTCAAATCGAATTGCTTTCAACGCAGCCTTAATAACTAGGTACTGTTCTAATTTTGTATTAAAACTAGATTTTTATGTATCATATATAAGCAATATTAGTTATGTAAATTAAGTTTTAATTCGTATTTTCTCTTATTATGGTAATCCAAAAACATTAATTCCGTAATTAGACTTTAACCTTTCCTTGTGTTTCAACATTCAATATAAAGAAAAAGCACAGTAAATTCTTGTCATTGAACTTGACCTCGAGAATCTTTTAGCAAAATCACACAATCCAAGAGTCACTGATACAGACAGCGCGAACAGTTAGAATGCCAGCGACAATTTCCCTTAGCTTTAAGACGTTCATTTCCCAGATTTCCGGGGTGGATTTTCGCCGAGCAAACGAGCGGGCCCGTGTTAGGAATGCGCCATTCCCGTCACGTTTGATTCGCCGAGCGGAGATATTGAATCGGGAGTCCGCACCGCGAGTGACGACGCGCGCATTTATTACTTTGTGTTTGCCGAACGCTGGCGAATCGAACACGTGAAGAGATTTCATGTTGGATATTTCTCTTTAAATTTACTACATCGTTTCAATGCGATTTGGTGATTTTTGAGGCGATTTATTGCATTAAGTTACCTTACGGAGTGAAGTTTAGATCTTCAATCGACTTAAGTCTGCAAGTTCTACGGTTGACTTTTTAGCACTAAACCACTAGACGAAGTAGTACTTCTTGGTAGTTTTTTTTTGGTTTCCACCGATAAGGGGTGGAACCCTATCTGCGTCTGTTTCTTAATACATACAACAGGATGTACATACTTCAAGGCTTAACTGTAACTCTTTGGGTAAACGTGTACTACCGTCAGCCTTGTCATTTAATAACAACAAATGAGACTGAGACCAAATGGGTTTACGTTATATTAAAAAATAAAACAAATCTAAGTCAAGTAAAGTAGTGTTGCGTTTTGCCCAACAAAGATGGCAGTTTGTTTCGCCACCCCTTAGCTACATATTATGGTTGGAGAAAGCCCAGTTAATAATGTAAAAAGTTATGATTCGTGATATGCTCACGAAACAATCGAAAAAAGTGTTCCGAATGCAGTGAAAGTACACATGCATATATTTCGATTGTGCTTACATTTACCTAGACAAAGAGCCTACAACTGTATTCTCTTTGGCGGTTCGTTTTTGAGGCACGGATGGCGTATCTACCTTTATATATACAGAATATCATTGAGCCCACTGCCGAAATTTGGTTAATTTCTCGAAAGGTTAAATTCTCGAAAGAAATTAAAAGAATGGAATGATACATAAAAAATAATTCAATTACAAATTTAAATTCAACAAATAGGAATTACCTAAAAACCCTTACGAAGAAACGACATATATCTAATCTATGGTTCAGCCTGTTATACTCGTATTCAGTGGCTGATTTGGAAAATCATTTTGATTCATTAATTCATGAAAAATATGATTAAATGTCATCAAAAAAAAAAAAATATATACCTTGCATTTCCTTAAATGTATTTAAATTAAATTTAAATAAAATACAAAGACAATATTTGGACTTTGTACCTCAAACACGCAATTTATATAAGATCCTGGACGTGACTACCCGAATTCTATATTATCAGTGCTCTTAAAGTTTTTATGGTTTAAGTTTTATGGATAAAGATTACTGATTGTCCGAAATCTCGCTTCGCCCAAATCTCCGTAGTAACTAAATCGTTGCTATAACACACCAAAGACGTTTTATAGTTTAGGGCTTGACCCGATATAAACCGTTTGTAGGTTAAAATTGTAACAAAAATCGTGCCACGTATAAATTATTAAAAAGTAAGCAAAGCCGTTCAAGTTGAAGTGGCAGTGGGCTGGTCACGTATGTCGCAGAACCAATGGCCGTTGGAGTAGAGTTTTGGAGTGTAGACCACGTCTTGGCAAGCGTGGATGGAAGACTTGCGTAAAGTCGTTTTTCATAAAAGTAAATAATTTAGTTTTAATCACTTTTCTAATTATTTCTCCACTTTTACGAATGAAGAAATAACGCATGTTAGAGTTATAATGCACGCGCGGTGCTCCCACAATTTGTGAAAGCATAATGGTTTTATAAAATGACAATATCAGTATAATTTCCCCCCCCCCATGTCCCGGCTATACGTCACGTGAGGCAGTAATTGCTCGCGCAATCAGTACCCAGCTGGTCATTAGCTCGCTGCGACTCTTACATTAATGATGAGATGTCATTACCATTCGGTTTCGCACTGTGGAATTGTCTTAGTTTCAATGATTGAAAAATTGAAGGCTTTAAATCGAACAACAAATGAATTAATATCCACTGACATTCAGTGCCATCTAGCCCCAATTTAGGCCAGGCGCTAAAACATTTAAAAATATTTATTTGCACTTATTTTGTAAATCATCTTCATCATTAGCACATATGTCCCACCGAGGGGCACGAGCCTACCCGTATAGGCGTGCGCAGATTTCCTCACGATGTTTTCCTTCGTCGCAACAGCGTCCTTTAAACGTACATACAATTTCGAAAATTTGAAATGACATTGCGGGATTTGAACCTGCATCCTTCAGATCGGAAGGCAACCATTGACACCAATGCGCCACCGACGCTCTCATTTTGTAAATAGTTACATAGAAACACTCAGCCTTATACAAAAAAATATATGCACACACATATTTGTATTGTCCGGGGAACCTTTGGTGTACTAGTCGAATTCGTAGCCATTCAATTAAATAGTTCGTCTAATTCAAAAATAAAAAAAGTTACAAATCCGGCAATGGTGTCTGAATATAATCGGATATTTAAGAAAACATATTCAGATGAAGCATCTCAATGATATCAGTCGCTCGAAAAAAAATGCAAATTATATCATATAAAAGTAAAAGAAGTAGTATATCGGGGAATGTTAACTTATCGTTATTAACTATGCCTCTCAGAGCTGGCCAAACTTACGAAAGTCTAATGAAATAAAACAAAAATGTATGAAACAGCATAAAAAATCACATATTTTCTTCATTTGTAAAGTTCTGACTATTCCTAAACTTGGCACTGTTACACCGAAGCGGGTTATGAGAAAAGTTCTTGGTACTACTTGAGACTAGCTACTGAAACTGTTTGTCGGTCAAGCGTTTAGTTTGCCTCTCGGCCATTTTTACCTTTGGCTTTGTGTATTCGAGCAATATTATGCAGAAAAAGTGATGCAATTAACATTTTATTATTGGTAATAACACTAATAACAAACCCTTATACTACCTTGTGGTGTCGTGATTATAGATAACTCTCTGAACTTTTTATCAAACAACGCATAAACATAATTGAATACGTACATTTTATACATAGTAACCCCTAGACAAATACAATAGACGTAGCTCGAACCCGGATAGTAAATTTTGGTCACCCATCCGATAAACAACAGAACAGACGAGTGGCCACGCCATCAAGCCCTTACAACTCATCCCCGATGAATTACACAAAAAATATTCTTCTTTTAGGGTATCGATAGCTAAAACATAATAAAACCTTAGCAGCCCAAGATAGCTGTTAACAGCTACTTGGGCAAGCAGGACACGACATACTCGCAAGATGAACCATCGTTTGGGCCGCCCCATAAAGACGGTATAAATCAAGACCAACCGAAAAGTCTCATCTGGTCATATAATTGTCCCTACGACGACTTGTCAAAGTCCAAAACCTATTCAAAGACTTCCAGGTAGGCCAAGAAAATTTATCGTCGGGAAGCCTCTTATCAAGGGGGACAAAGGTACTGGGCAAAGTAACCATCCCACGCCAAACTTCAGTCTCTCGGTTCTCGTATCTATGGCTAGAGGCTCGACCCACTTGAGAAAATATATAGAATTGTTGTTACCTGGAACCCCATGTTAACCCAACCTAGACTTTGACCATCAAACTATGTATGTCTATATACCTCATCCTAGAAGTACCAGCTTCGCAGTTGCGTGTAGCCAGGGAAGCCAATCAGGCGGAATGTTTTCTGCGGTTGTATAGTAGCCGCGTGGGCCCTTATTTCCTTTACAGTTGTTCGTTCATCTTCGCTATTGGTCATTTGAGCATACTATTTACGATTTATAAATATCGCATATTATAGCCGTTTGGTCAGTGCTTTCGATTTTACCGTCGATTTTATTATACGAGGGGTTTGTTTTGTTAGTTTTTACGGCAAAGTGTATAAAAAAGCTTACTATTAAAGTCGCCGAGTAACTTAGCGACTTAAATAGCGTTTATTTCTAAACTTTTGTTTCTTAAATAAAAATTGACTAAGTCTTTACTTTTTACATCAGTTACCTGCTAATAAATGTCCCGTCAAAACTGGACCAGCCGTTTTCGAGATTGCCCGGAATAAACTATCGGATTTTTTTATGTAACGTAAACAGGACCATGATAGAGCGGCATTGAAGGAGACCAACCGCACTGCGCCCGTCACCCGACACATCAGATGATAGCTCTTTAATACCCGGTTATTTCACCAGCTAAAGTGCCCTCATCAATATTACAAGCAAACACTCTAATTTTATTTATATGTAAAGATTAGGTATGATGATGAAATAAAAAAAGGTTGAATGTAATCAGGAATGGCAAGATACTTATACTACAATAGCTATATATTCATATAATCCACAGTATTCGGAAGGGCCCCCAAAAAGTAAGGATAATTTGATATTCTTCTATATAACTTAGTAGGGGTGTTCTCAGCAAAATTTCATCCATACAGTTCCCACGTTATCTGGTAAATTCCATCCGTAAGTACGGCCTCATCTCTGACCTAAGAATAAAACATTTTGTATCGAGAATTGAATCGGTTAGTTCCTCGACCGAAACACATTCCAGTAGTGAGATGGTGGCGCTTATGGCTGCCGGCGATTGCATCCAGTCAATGCCAAGCCCCCGCAGGCCGATTTTATCACCGATTATTTCCGTAACAAGAATTGGTTTGGTTCAAACATTTTGTTCCAGAGGTCTTTGAGGGTAAAGATTGGGTGGAATTTTGGCGAGTTGTATTTTTTTTGTTCGAATTATTTAGTGGAGATATAGAGGGTCGGTGACTCATTGACGTGGGCTGTTGCCTTCTGATCTGGAGGGTGCATATTCAAATCTCGCACCAATGTCTTTTCGAATTTTCGAAACTATATGTATGTTTATCCGACGTTCTTATAGTAAAGGAAAACATCGTGATGAAACCTGCACACGCCTGCGAAGAGATTCAAAGGTTGTGCGTGAAGTCGGCCACTCCGCATGGAGCCCGCGTGGACGACTAAAGGCTTATACACCATCTACGGTTAGGCTCGTGCCCCTCAGTGAAGACGTTAAATGAGCTTCTGTTGATGATTTTATTTAGATATTGATTAATCATTTGTTTCAGTTTTCAAGTTATGAACAACCGTTAAACCGTTAAAACAACTGTTAAATTTTAAAGTATCTGAAACTTTATAGCCATCTTAGCAAACAAATTGTAGGCTATAAAGCACATAGATAAAGAGCAACATTTCACTCCTGAGTGCCTAACAACAAGACTTAATAAAGACTATCAGGGTATTAATAATAATAATAATAAATACGTTTATTTTCTCTCACAAAGATTAACTTAACAATCTTACATAGTAAACTGATCCTAGAAGTGAGAGACTGGAGCCCGATATAGGTTTGTACAACCGGTTTTACGGGTCACCAGGCCGCCCACCGCAGAAGACAATAAAGAAATGCTTACATAACGAACTTAATAAAATAATATAAAGGCTCTCGAATGTGTGTTATGTATATTGTGTGTATGCGTGACTAATCGTGTAATGTTAGTGATAGAATGTTCTGCGTGCGTGCTTGGCGTATGCCTGTATGAATGTTTGTGTGAGTGTGATGTCTTTTTATACCAGGTAAGATCAGGTGAGAAATGGAAAGGTATAACGTTACAATATAATTGACTAATCTTTGAATCTTTCATTTGAATTATAATTATTTAATAACATTAATTATTTCTTCAGTTGCAAGGTAGTCCAATGTTTTTAAATAAGTCGAAATTTTAGATTTGCATTTAGCTTTAGGAAGTGGGTAAAAATTAAGAATTGAATTAAGCCTATTGTAAAGGAAACAACCCATGAAACCCATGTATAATCATAAAACAATAACGTGTTAAAGCAAATTGGCCTTTATTAATGTTTCTTTCAGTTCAACGCCAAGTAAACTCTAGAAAATGGAACCATTATAAATTGCAAAGTTTAGAACTGCAAGTTCCATCTTTCTTAGAGATTTTAAGATTTAATTATATTCATGCGTTTTTTCCAATTATTTCCCATTGGTACCGAATATGTTTGCAAGGCATGTATGTAATTGAAGACAAGTTGTCCTTATCGTAAGATCACAGTGCTATTGTTGTAGGTAGTAGAAGCTATAGAATAAAAGATCTTAACAGCGCGGATACCTATGTATATTTTTTCTTAATATACACATTAAAGCGAAGAAAACATCATAATCAGCTCACATACTTCTCCACCCAGAGCACGAGCCTACCCGTATAGGGTGTATAGGCCTTACACGCGGGCCTAGTGCAGATTGGCCTACTTTATGCACAACCTTTGAATGTCTTCACAGGCGCAAGTTTTTTTTTCTCTGTAAGTGAATCGGATAAACGTACATATAATTCCGAAAATTCGAAAAAAAATGCTATGTAACGGGATTTCAACCTGCGGACTTAATTCTGAATGTCGACAAACACTATTTCGATAGCACAACAGCACACAAATCACATGTTCGACAGCACACTACTTCGACAAAAAACAAACAGAAATGCACAATACCTTTTTTTTCAAAAATTGTTTGTGTTCTGAGACAATAGTCGCTTTAGTTTACAATACCACACGAACGATTCAATTCCATAACGGTCTCTCAGTAAACCGCCAAGGTTTTTATTTAACACAGCGTAGCGAAATATGGCGCTATGATCTAATAAAACCTTATGTATTTACGGTTTTATTGGCATTCGGGACCCTTAAAGCCGGTACCTGAGCTGTAACACTTTTACGAGGGCGACTATAAAACCGGGCCCCGAGTATACTTGTATCACTCTATGTCGTTTCTTTTGTATATTTAACGCCTGTATTCTCGAAGCGATACCTACAAGTTTTATGAAGTCCTGGTACGGGGACGGCTGGTTATATGTTTACTAGCTTTAGTCAGTGGATTTGCTCGCGTTCAATTTGAGGCAACATGGTTCCATTTTTTCTGACTGAGGACACAGAAGAGAAATAGGAATAGAATATTATTTTATTGAGCACATTAATGTAGATGATATTTTATGACATGTATTTATAAACGATTTGTAGGAAAAGTTCGCGAGTGCTGTCCACGTAATTCCCATTACGTATGAAAAGGAGCGTATGTCGACCGCCAACCAGATGGACTGATGACTTGGCTAAGATGCCGGATTGATGTCAACTTGGATCAGTTGCAAGGACTTCATTAGGGGAGGCTATCGTTCAGTAGTGGACATTTTAGGTTGTAAGTAATTACGACTATGATGATGAAGCTTCTTTCTTTGAAAACTGCAAAAAATCCTATACCTATACAATTACAATCCCTTTTTTGAACGGGTTAAGGGCAGATTTACAAACTTATGTACTATTTTTGCGATAGTGACAAATACTACGCATTCCAATTTTTAATAATTTGCCTTGAAAATTGCGCTAAGTTCAAAATCCACGCCCTATTTAGGGGTAGTGGGAGGTTAGAAAGAGACAGTAAGTAGCCTACGTCACTCTCCATCATTTCAAATATCTCCACTCAAAAAATATTTGTCATTCTGTTTGCCGTGAAATACGGACAACAAACAAACACAAATACACTGTCACATTAATGAATCATCTTAGATTGTTGTTAGCGTGTAATACATTGTTATGCGATGGCTCACGAACCCATTTTTAGGGTTCAATGGTTGATACATAACTATTTGCCTCATAGTGAGAGCAATCACAGCCCCAATTCCGATAATTTTGAATTGCGCTCAAAAGTGTCTCAATAGATAAATTTTACAGTAATTGATTCTGTTTTATGGTATATTTTGTTTTATGGTTTTTTGACGACCCATTTTGTGTTGCGGTTGAAGACGCCGTCAGGGCAACACCTAGGGTTCCGTGTTCGATCCCGGCAGTACAAACATTTGTGTGCATGAACATGTCGTTTGTAAGGTCTGGCTGTATGTATAATATGTATGTATTATTGTTTAGTACCCATAATACAGGCTTTACGCTTAACTTGGGGCTATATGGCGATGTGTGAATGTCAAAGGATATGTATTTATTGTAATTGATAAAACCTATAAGACCTGGGTGTAACACTCGACAGTAAGCTTCATGTTGACTTAATGAAAATAATCAGTAAAGCTTATAGAATGTTAACCTTGTCATGCGATCATCTGCATTTAAAAATCATACTGCTTTTATTTATCTGTTCACTTCATTGGTAAGACCGCAACTTGAGTACGCGGTACCGATATGGGATCCCTACTATGATAAATATCACAAATGTCTTGAGATGGTTAAAAAAAAATATTTGCGTCGCATGTCATACAGATGTCTCCAAAAACGCCTTCCATATTTACAATTACTAAAAAAATATAAAATCCTGGACTTAAAATCACGTCGACTTCAATTAGAGGCTATGCTTCTTTATGATTATTAATAATATTAGTTCCATGCCGTTGCGAGTTCGAATGCGTGCAACGCGTCAAAATCCATTGTTTATCACTCCTAGGACAAGAACCAACGCTGGACTGCGTTCAACTTTATATCGTATTCTCGATAAGTACAATAAGACATTTAATAGCTTAGATATGTTTGCATGTAGCGCTGGGTCCTACAAGAGACAGGTTATCAGTATTCTTAAATCTATAGTTATGAAATAAAACGAAAATAAACTACTTTTGAGTATTTATTATGAATTATATTTTCATTTATCACACACATTTTTATTTTATATATTTATATAATATAATGAAATTATTATATGTCTATATGTACATATATTTACTTTATTTATACCTACTAACACACCCATGAATGCGCACACGCACCCTCCCCCATACAATGCATTTATATTGTTATTTTATCATTTCTATTGTTATTATTTTACATTTACTCTTGTGTACACTCAAGACTTGGAATCCAACTATGTGTCCAACGATGCTGAGTTTGTAATAATTTAAATCATTTTATTTTGTATGTGATATCGCAACTGTATTGCAAACTTGTTTGTGCTCTAATAAATAAACTAAAAAAAAACCATAAGACAAAATTACCGGGTATAAGAGACCTAACATCTGTTGTCTCTGGTGTCGGGCACAGTGCGGCATTGACCGTGAATAATAACTGTCTCAGTTGTTGCTCTCCTTCAATGCCGCTTTGTCATGGTCAGGCGTATCACTTACCATCAGAAGAGCGTCCTGACCTTTAGTGAACAGGACTCCCGTATAACATAAAAAATGGCAATTAAATTCTACCATATAATTACCATTTTTGACCATTAACATAAAAATGAGCGTAGGTGGCTCAATGGTGTGGACTGTAGCCCTCCTACCAGGAGGTCTGAGGTTCAAACCCGCCACGTACCAATGTCTTTTCGAATTTTGGAAATTATATGTACGTTATTCCGACGCTCCTACGGTGAAGGAAAACATCGTGAGAAAACCTGCGCATGTCTGCAAATAAATTCAAAGGTTGTGCGTGAAGTCGGCCAACTCGCACTGGGCCCGCGTGGACGACTAAACACCCTTACGGGTAGACTCGTGCCCCTCGGTGGGGACGTTTAATGAGTGATGATGAACATTAAAGTTCTACCGGAATACCAAATTTACAGTTGGATTGTAGAGTGTCGTATGTCAAGTGAATTAGTGGAATTGAAGCTAAGTACATTTGAGAGTTTTCAATTACCTTTATTGGGTTGTAAGCACCTTTTACCGGTCGAAGCTGTTATGCTTTATGTTTGTGCTATGGGATGAAGGGCAGTCCTTCAATGCACTTGCAAGCGCAATTAATTTCAAATTAAACTTGAAATTTGGTTTCGGCGGATTGGGTAATGAAACAAAATGAGAAACGAATTTAGGGATTTAAAGTTACCTTTGATCGTTATATATTTGGTATTAATCATTATTTATAATGAAATTTCATTGTTACGATTTTATATGTTTTGTAAATATCTTATTAATCAGGTTTTTTTAACTCAGATTATTGTTTTATCTTAATATTTAGGCAATACAAAGCTGCTATTAATAGTAAGCAAAACAAATTTATAAATCTACAGTTAATAACCCATTTGACATGTAGGTATTATGATTTACACTAACAACAAATATTACTGTAGGTATAAAAGTGTACTTTTATTTTGAGTAAGTTATATTGACTTTTCAACAGGCCAAACCACTGAAGCGCTTTTTTTTTCAAAGCATCAAAACTCATATTTTTAGTTTAGTATTTTAACCGTTTTTTATTATATTTTTGTATATTTTTTGACGTTCATAAGTGCTTTTTGTAAGCCTAATTTGAAATAAATGTTTTTGACTTTGACTTTGACATTGATAAAAACTCGTCAAGTACGTGTCGCATTTATTTGATAACTTACATCCTCTGTAGTACTCTTAGTAGAAACTTGAAATGAAAATAGACGATGCTCATTGGTGATGTATTTTATAATGTCTAAAACTACTACTACTAGGTGGTAGAGTCAGTACTGAGTCGTCTAGGTAGGTACCACCGCAGTTCCAGTAGCATTCCGTAGACTGGTAGGGTTTTGCATTTCTGTGTTTCGGAATAAGGGTTCTGCAGCTAGTTAAATTACCGGGTATAAGAGACATAACATCTGTCGTTGACGGGACATACCTACTGTTATTAATTTACTTTAGCACTACATCTGTCATGATCAGGCGTATTACATTTTTTTTATTCGAACAGTACATAATTATACTTATATCAACCATAGTACGGATAGAACGCTATTAAGATAAGATAAGATAAAAATTCTTTATTACACATAAGAAAAAAAAAATACAAAATGAAATGAAATGAAATAAATCTTTATTCAATTAAGATTTATTTCATTTCATTCATTCATTTCTGCCAGGCAACCTTTGGGTAGAAGAAAAATATTTATAGATAAGCGGGCTAGTGCAATTTATAGGTAAGCTATTATTGTAAAGGTATTATCAATCTTTTTGATTGGAGAAACATGTAAAGGGCAAAAACTGGCTCCTGAAACACCGTTTTTACTATATTGGTAACCAGGGCTTTATTCCCTAAAAGGATTATAAACAAAATAAACTTATTATTTTTATTATATCTTAAAACTAAATTGCATATTATTTACTCTTTTCCTTGCAATAAAGACATACGTACAGCTGAAATCTTCACTCCATTGCAGTTGAACTATGTGCATTCGGTGTCCGGCAAGTTTGCACGTAATCCGACTTAAATGGTGTCGACACAATCTCAGTGCAATACCTTGCATGTAATCTTCGGTGTTGGCGTTGACTGTACTAGACTGTGCCACTGAACACTCCAACTTGTGGATTGTTTTGTTACTATTCCTACTATATTTGACAACCCATTTGGGGAATGCTTGAGTCGTCTACTGAAGTATTTCGGGTTCAATACCCGGGTTGTTCATACATTTGTGTGCATAAAAATATCTGTTTGGTATGTATTGATAAATTTTTTTATGAGTATGTCTTTGTAAAGGGTAGTAGGATCAATGTAAGTCATCACGCAACTATGCATAGACTACACCGTCAATACAATAAGCTGAGTAAAGTATGTGACATCGATATTTTCAAATAAGCCTCGAATATTCAGGCGTCAAGTATTGCAGTCTTTTGACTGCATTGCTTGATGCCTTGAACTTTATACAGTAATCTATGCATTCAGTGTAATTCAATCCATTTTCTTGTTATATTTATATATTTTAAATTTTTTTATTTTTAGCCCTAGTGGACTATCCACATTACATGCCGTGGCAACCTATAAGTAAGGTGACACTTAGCTTTAAGTGTCACCTTACAAGTGTTATGTTGCCAATTTACAATTACCGCTATAAACCATTTTCATCAAAGTTGTACCGGAATACCTATTTTACAGTTTTTTAAATTGCTCTTGATGCATCCAGATAAAAAGATTTGAAGTCGTGTTGTCCAGTAAAGCTGTGATGGCTATCCGATTGTTAACAGTCAATCCGGAAAAAGCTTTCTAGATCTACGCAAAAATAAAATGCTTATTGAAGTAATCACGAGTTGAAAATGCATGATCAATTTCTTAAAATGTACCAAAAATAGGTCAGAAACTATTGAAAGGTTCAAAACCATCTGCGCTCGCCTTTCTGTGATGATGAGAAGGCTGTGAGCGACCAACAGGAAAAGTCCATCAGAAAAAAAAAACAATTGAAGCTGACAAAGATAAAAATTAAAACAACAATTTATAATAATAAAGGCACACATTTGCGGCCGATCGTTTACCTACTTGTTTGCTAGCGCCCGCTTTTTGCATGCATATGCAAAACCGAAATTTTGCAATTCAATATTGAACGCGCATTGGCGCCACCTGCAGGTTTTGGCGTAAATAATGCGCACTTGAAATATATTAATGATATAAAAGTTTAAGCTTGCCTTTTGTTAATCTAAAATTTATCAATCCAAAATTATGAATGGCTTTAAATATTTGATGGTTCAATTGCTTTTTTGAATGCTAGCCTTGAATATACAAAGTTTATCGTTAATCAAAGATAACATAAAGCGAAAAAAAGCGAAATTTGCGAAATTACTGCGAGTGTTTTCGGGAAACATGCACGTAGGAGTAAGTAATCCAAAACAAAATAAATACGTAATTATATGATTGCAAGAAATGAGATCTTCGCTCTTCTTTCTTGTGTAACTACTCATCTTTATTAAAATTGTTTATTGCAATGAAATTTGGTATAATTTGAAAACTCCTATTTTCAAAATTAGCCAACTTTAACTTATACAATTTTATTGAAATGGATAATATTATTTTTGGCATTTCTCGTTCTGTGTAGTCAATTTATTATTATTTTATTTTAAATAGAGCGCTGTCAAAAAGTGACTTGGCAAAGGCAACACGGCATCGCCAGTATTCCAATAACGATCATGCGATGTGCCTCAAACAATTCGCGAACAATCTTCACGGCCGCAGACAACAGTTCAAAAACTCCACCAATGCGCCCCGGCGTTTAATATTTCGTACCGCCCCGAAATTATTTCAATAACTCGGTCCCAAAAGGGAAAATATTCCAATCCATCCCCCATCGGAACCTGTGAGAACTTTTTCAAAGTTTCCGATAAATCGCGCGCATTCTTCACTCGGCGTTTGTGAAAGGATTAAATTTCGTATAATTGGAAAATTTTTAGATAATGCAGCGGGGAGAAAAAGATTTTTTTTTGGATTAAATTCCAACATGGGCTTCGCTGAGCGAAAGTTTTTGAGGACCTAATATGAAAGTTTTAATAGACAATTTTCATTAAAAAGACTAAATGTCTAGTTTTAATAGACAGTTTTCGTCTAATGTAATATGATTTTTCAAAATATAGCCTCGGTTGTTCATTGGTATCTATGACAGGTGTAGATTGTTGTTTACCCATTCTGCCACGTAAGTACCAATGTCTTTTCGAATTTCGAAATCATTTATAAGAAATACGTGTAACCAACGCTCTCTCGGTGAAGGAAAACACCGTGAGGAAACCTGCAAAGCCTACAAAGTCATTTAAAGTATGTGCGTGATGTTAGCCTATACGCACTATGGACGTCTACGGCCTATACGAATAAGTTATTATTTGCCTATTAAGCGCTTTTAAATCGGAAGAAAACATAAATATGTAAGCATTAAAATAAGATTGTATTCATGAGAAAAGAGGGCATTAAAAACAACCACTTCATAAATCATTTTGGTACGTGGTGTCTTCTTTCATTGTTTTGTTTATTTTATACATCTTACTTTGTTCATCAAAATACAATCAAAATAAAATGAAGTGCTCAATTCACAGATAATACCGGAGATCAAGACAGTCTGTGCGACTGTGGTGTTTCTCAGACAATGGAGTCTTGCCCGAACTGTCCATCTTCGTGCGGTTTCCGGCTCTCTGGAAATGAAAGGGCGATTAAAGTGGCCCAATATTGGTTGCATTATCATATTTAACTTGCGAATCCATATCGACTCCATAAGAAGAAGTAGAGACTATGTTAAATAGGCAAAGAATCAGTAAAATCAATAAGTATGTTATGTTTATAGGGAACCAAACCGTAAACTGGCAAAAACAAAATTATGTAGTCAACATAAATATGCATAAACACGGTCAGAAGTAATTGGGACTCTCGCAAAATACGTGGAAACCAAATATTTACTCGCTGTTAATTTTCGCCGAGCTTTACAATTGGTAATCCATTTGTTTTTTGATTTAAATTTTAATATTACAGTGTTATTTAATGAGCCAAAGGTCGGTAATTGTGTTTTCATACATACGTACGTTAGTATTAATGACAGACAGAAACCAGTATTATTAATTTAAATTTGTGCATGCCTCAATCAGCCAATCATTGGCATTGGCATCACGACATAATTAAAAATGTGCGGGAATTATTTTTGAAATTGGTTTTCATCAGCTTCATATCGAGTCAGTTAGTTTCTGAACTTAAAATGTACAATCAAAATCAACCAGTCTGTACCGCCTGACTGCAAGGCACATACCCTCCCGCAGTGCCATACTTAAAAAATAAAAAAGTTTTTTTTACTTAAAGTTTCAAGATTTTTATACCAGATACATTAAAATGAAGTACTTAAGTATACACAAGTGTTAAAAATAATAGGGTAAGAGAAAGCGGAATTCGCACTAGGCACAGCCTGTCCTACGAGGCCCTAAATACGAGTACCAAGCTAGATTAAGACGGTTTTAGAATTTAATGATAAAAAGGAATTAAATCACTTTGCGGGAAGAAACATGGGGAGTTTGGTCCGTGATCCTTAAACTGTATTCCAAATTGACCCTCGTGGACCAATGTGGATTAGTAGGTAGTTAGGGATAATCATAATAGAAAGTCTAGAAATAGTAGTTGCCATGCGACAGTCTAATGTGTCCAACGAAGTACGTAATCATATGTATTTTTTTAATTTAAATGTAACTTTTTTAAAGGTTTTTATTAGAAAATATGTGCATAATGGTACTGGTTGCTTATGGATTATAAACCCAGTAAGATTTTTTATATCCCTGGATTTTGTCCTGAATAACGCAAAATAAAAAACAGACATGTATATTTAAATGGATCTTCGAAGCTGAATATGAATTAATAAAGAATGGAATACTCTTAAGAGTAAAAAAAGTTATTCTCTCGAAAACCGTGGTATAGTCTACGGAGTTTTACAAATACGTATTTTTCAGAAACTATTTGTCTGGCAGTGTTAATTACGAAACTGCAACTTCAATAAGTCAGCTGCTAATTAAATTACCTGCGCAAATAAAAACGGAAATTTTCGCATCTGTCTGGGGAGGATGGGGGTGCGAAAACATTATTTTCGTTTTTAGTTAAAGTTTCGAGTAAAAGTTGCATCTAAACAAAACGAAGCGCACAGCTGGGTGTAATTTTTCACTGAAGTTGCAATTTTGCATTTTGCGTTTTGCACACCTTTTTTGCACCCACTCTTTTCTGTGTAACTATTATGAGCTGCAATGGAGATTACAATTTCAAGGACATAATATGTTATTTGTAGATCGTCTTTAATCGTATTTTTTTTCTGATGGGCTTACTCTTGAGCACAGACTAAGTTTCCTAGGGGAAGAGACGTGCTCTAAGATGGAGCGAGCTTGCCTAGAAAAAGCCTATTCACTCGTTTTTTAAATGCCACAGGGTTGTATGTGGCCGGAAACACAGACGCAGGCAGATCATTCCATTCATTTGCAGTACGCATAATGACGAACGGATGAAATTTTAAAGTTTATGCTAGATGCCTCTGTAAACGTCTGTGTGAATCTTTTTAGATCTGGATACTACCTATGTATTAAATATCTGTACATATCTATTTTTTATTTTAGAAACAAACAATATCAAATAACATTGAAAGGACAATACATATGTGCACAAACTACTCAACAAGTTTATTATCAACAGTAAACTCTTTTCCATACCAAACATTAACAAGCTTGCTAATTTATTTTATTTTATTTATTTATTTATTTATTCAAACAAACATGCCAGCTTACAGAAAGGTCCAACACGCCGACAAGTCAAACAAAACGGTCGTCACAACAAATATTAAAAATAAATTAAACTAAGAATAATAATAAATAAAAATTAGAATACAATAAATGCTTAGATTATGTCAATTGAAAAACAACACAAATTGAAAAACAATTTGGACATACGAATATGTTACAATATATTTTGTTTATATCTCAAACACAATGAAAGTTGTGTTTGTACATCGAGACTTAGACTAACTCTGTAATCACAAGTTACGGATCAGTGTAGTTTATCCGAAGCACTAGATGAGTATCGCAAGCATCAACCCGCTAGTTCGTGTTGTGTTTGTAATTCCATTAGGTCCTTAGTTAACATGGCCTTTCAAGCTCGACTGGGAGTAGATTCCATTTGTCAATTATGGCCTAATCACATCGTGCCGGGGCTGAGACAATCAAAACTCTAAACCCGATAATGTTGTTACGCGTGACGCGCGCGACACATGTGCGGCCGAGTTGGGATGAGTTGGGAGAACCCATCAGGAGTGGCGTGTCACGGCGTCCTCCTAATTCTGTTAACTAAGTCCCCTTCGAGGGACGTGCTTGCGTTGTCAATGTAACTATTTTTTTGTTTTTCGATTGTGCAGAGCGCGCAGAGGTTTGGGCAGTGACACGGCGAATAATCATAAATGATTGTGCTGTAATTGGTTCTCAATAACGGAATTTCCGCGAACAGGTGCACGCAGGGTGCAGCAATAAAAGAGCCCTCCGGCCCGATGGACCGACGACTTGCGAAAGGTCATCATCATCAGCTCATTATACGTCCCCACCGAGGGGCACGAGCCTACCCGTATAGGGTGATTAGGCCTTAGTCGTCCAGGCGGGCCAGTGCGGGTTGGACGACTTCACACACAACCTTCGAATCTCTTCGCAGGTGTGCATGATGGTTTCCTCACGATGTTTTCCTTGACCGTAAGAGCGTCGGATAACGTACATATATTTCGAAAATTCGTATCGAAAATTCGAAAACACATTGGTACGTGTTGGGATTTGAACCTCACCTTCCGGTAGGAAGGCGACAGTCTACACCATTGAGCCACCGGCGCTCTCAAAAGGTGCGAAAGGTCGCTGGATGAGAAAAGCGGAGGACCGGGATGTCTGGAGCAAAATGGGGGAGATCTATGTCCAGCAGTGGACTGCGATAGGTTGAAAAGAGAGATATTTCAATTAATACACGGATTTATACAAATATCTTTATTGCAGACAAGGCATGATGTGCTAGTAACCTCGGTGTAGTAAGAATAATTAAAAACGATATTAGCATAAAGTAAAACCGTCGTTCTTACGGTGAAGGTTTGCCTTCACCGTAAGAACGATGACTTCATCGTGAAGATCCCTGCGCACGCCTACGAAGAAATTCAAAGGTTGTGCGTGAAGTCGGCTGTTCCGCACTGGGCCCGCGCGTGAACGACTGAGGCCTATACACCCGGGACGGATAATGAGCTAATGATGATGATGCACGCATATTTTTTACGTTTAACAACGCTTTATGTTTCATCGAATGAGGTTAGCTGAGATTTCAATCCTTTGTATTCTAATTTTATAAAAAAATAACATCGATTGCATCACGCAGTGTTAATCCTATACATGGTTAATCACAAATCGGCTTTTAGGACAAATGCCAGATCCGATAACGATGTTACGTGTGGCTGTAGTTAATGCACGAGCGAGTCCGATGCAAATAGATTTGCAGTGTCACATGTGTGCTGGTTTTACCTGGGCACAGTTCCTTTTTCTCTAGCATTTCGTTGCTAAGTTGATAGTCGATATTTCCTTCCAGGTGGTTTGTTTTCTTATAAACTAGATAATAAACCATTTCAGTATATGAAACATCTGTTCTTACAAATGTCCTTAAAAACATAAAAATACTATCAACAGCTATACTTACCAAAAGCATGATCCTACATAAACAAGTTTCTCGTTAATTATTTATAAGGTTGAATTTGTTACATTGAATAAATTTTCATTAAACAATTATCCGTTAAACCTTGATTACTAAGGCCTTTTAAAAATGTAACAAATGCAGTCATTGTGCGCATTAACAATCGTTATTGTTAAATTTAAAACATACTTTTGAAATCGTTTTCTTTTCTTTAGTGAGGCCTTTTCTTTACAATGTTTCTTTATTCAAAAACATATTGTTCAAATACATTTCCAAAACGATTTCTAAATTACAAAAGGTACGGTTCGTCGTAGTTTACATGTTTCAATTGAGATTTTCAAGCTTTATCAACTGGTGGACTATAAGCATAACATATGTTAATGTTTGATTTGAATAATTGTTTGTGGCGAAGGAATTAAATAATATCACGCGCAAAGGGCGTGTCGACCCCATCGTCCGCCATTTGTTTTTGGTGTCCTTATTAACATCAGTTTTTACCCAAATTAGGCAGAAATTGTTATAGTTAACACTAAGTGTCAACTGTCACCTTTAATTATGTGATGACGATGATACCAAAGAAAAATTCAAGGTGCATATTTACGTCACCTCACCCTGTCTTTTCTTCATATATTTACATAAAACAATTACCGTCTAGCCCATCAATGGGTTAGCTCGACCGGGTTATACCAAGGCGTTGTAGAAAAACGGTTATATCAACGGTTTGTGTTGTGTTCTGCCGAATGGGTAAGGTTACTGTAGGCCGAAAGCCTATTTTTATCCCTATATTTCCTTTTTCCTTTCTCTTTTAAACGTCGTCAACGTGCCTGTTACTGCTTCAGAGTTATAAGTGTGCATACCTATGTAGCGGTATCCTTTACTATCAGGTAAACCAACAGCTCATTTAACTACATATGAAATGAAACAAATAAGTTGTTGTATGTAGTATGACTATTTAAAAAATATATATTTATGTGTTGTTTGTATTGTTAGATGAAAAAGAAACTATTAACGGATAGCGTTCCCCAATCAATTGAAGAGTTGTGTCACGTCACCAATATCCCTCTATTAACATTAGGATTGCGTATGAAAAAAAACCTATATTATAATAATAACATTTGATCTAAGAAAAAATACAAATAGAATTGTCGAATGCTTAAATCTAACAGAAGTAAAAAAAAATGCCATACTCTATTTAAAACCATGTTAATTTCAAACGGGGATCATTGCAATTAGCCAAATAAAGACCAAACTTGTACGAAATAACGTAGTGCTACCTAGACTGACTTCCTTGGAAAACTTGCCGGCAGCCATTCTTAGTTTCCTAATTTAATTACTACCCCAACAATTTCAGTTGGGATGCCCCACTTCGGAATAGTTTGGCCCAGTGACTAAGTGATTTTCATAGAAATCCAATTTTCGTTTAGAAGTCCAAGGATCTTATTAACATAGAAGTTAAATGTGGAGGAGTGACATATATTTATTTATCATTATGCCACACATAAAACATATTAGAAAAAATTGAGAAAATAAAGATCCATAAAGTAAAACTGAAACGATAGAAATTATTAATGGTCAATGAATAGTGAATACATTATAAATACGTCACAATTTGAAAAAACATTACAAATATGTCAAATTATATAAAATGTTATTCTGATTTAAAATATCAATTCATGAAACATACAAAAAGTAGCAAAAACATTGCTAATTGCTCAAAAAATGTCAACGGATTGCGGCGGAGACACCTTATTTACATACAAATAAAAATATCGTTTTCCCTAATTTTATAATGTTTTACTTAATTTTTAATGTTTCCTGATTATGTATTTTTTAAAAATTAAATATGTTTTATTTATTTTTAATGTGATTGAACGTTTTGTATTGTAATATGGATATATTGTCCGAAATAAACAGTTTGATTTTGAATTATGCAAGGATCGGAAACCGGTTCAATTTTTTAAACCGTCATCATGTATATTCCCGCCAAACCTCTTTTGGTTTCACTCCTGAAAAAATTTTAACCGGGTTTTCAAGGGATCATTTTAATATTTTTTTTAGATTGGTTCTATAAGAAAAACCCCTAAAATACTGGTTTATTACACTTTGTATATGTTCACAGGCGCATGCGCGCCGCTCCCGATGTTATAGGGCCGTTGGTCTGTGTTCGTAAAAATTAATGTTCTTTAAACGTTCGCATTATTTTAATAGTTCGGAGTGAAACCGATGTAAACCGGTATTTACGGCTATTTTTTGACCAGTTCCGAGCCTTGTATATAACCTGAGATATTGAGGTTATAGAAAAACATTTCACCAAAGTGAAATTGGCCCTTAAGCTCAGCACTGGCAAGTGCTCTTTGAAAGACAGAAAGAAAGAAAAAACATTTATTTCACCACAAAATTGTACAAGGACAATACAACAAAACAATTAAAAAAGAGAAATTAAAAAAAAAGTAAGAACATATAACATTAATTAAAATTTTGTGGTCAAAAGGGCCCTGTCTCAGCTTATGCTGCCGTGTCTGTGCGGTTATATATTATTAAACAGAAGTGGACAGACACGGCAGCGCTGTTATTCTGCCAGAGCCCAAGTGACTATGGATCTTGATTTTACTTTTCAAAGGTGTCTGTCAAAGTCTTTCAAAGTTGCCAAGAAAGTACTTAATATATATATAGATAAAATATAAGCCATATAAATAATAATAAATAGTATATACACCTAAAATAAATATAAGAAAATAAATAGATAATAATAATTATAAATATATTATATATGAGAAGGCTGTATAAGTATATCGCCTTAGCCTGTTTTGAAAAATAAATGTCAAAAATACTTCAATAAATGTCATCAAGTTCATTGTCAATGTCTTTCTATTGTTCATTGTACCCACATAATAATACCGCTTGTACCCACATAATAAATAATACCGCTAATCTTTAAACAAGTATGAGTAAACTTCACTGAATATTGTAGTTATAACTAATAATATTTACTTAGACACACATAATTGAGTACAGCAAGAACATAAAAACAATTCTATAGATAATATATATCAACATTATAATAAACTCCCCACAAATGTTCCGAACGTGGTTTTGTTCGCAACTTCAATACAATTTATGGTTTGTTTTACTGGCAAATGAATATGTGTGATATAACTTGGCATTGTTTTTAGACGAGGCTTAAAGCTAATAATATCTATTCAATAAATAATAAAAACCCAATATCCACTAATATATATTAGTTATTAAGCTATGATAAGGGATTTTGCTTGTAAAACATCACGAACAATGTGTACAATTGTGCACAATTTAAATTTCACATTAGCGGAATAAAATTTGTACCTTTCGATTACCTGCGTTTGAACATACAAGTGGAAAGCAGAATAGACATTTTTAGGTAGCACCCACGATGCTTATATTGATCTAATACAGTGGCTCCATATATGCAAATATGCAGTGCATACCCTGTGCGTCCAGACAAACCGGAAAATCGACAACATATTGACTCCTACTAATCGGCCAAGTTCTTCTACAGGTTTGAAACTAAAGGCGATCGGCCGTCATCATCATCATCAGCTCATTAAACGTCCCCACTGAGGGGCTTGAACCTACCCGTATAGGGGGATTAGGCCTTAGTCGTCCACGCGGGCCCAGTGCGGGTTGGACGACTTCACACACAACCTTCGAATCTCTTCGCAGGTGTGCATGAAGGTTTCCTCACGATGTTTTCCTTCACCGTAAGAGCGTTGGAGAACGTACATATATTTTCGAAAATTCGAAAACACATTGGTACGTGTCGGGATTTGAACCCTTAGCCCTCCCGTAGGAAGGCGACAGTCCACACCATTGGGTAGCGTCGGTGGCTGTCATCAACAGCACTCAATATGTCAAAAATGTCAATTATTGATTGTTTTTGCGATTAGTGTCACTCACCTTGCATACCCTACTCTAATCACTATGCACTGATCTAATCTAACATATTTTTTAATCAATCTCATCTAATCACGGGCAGACAACAATGTCGTTGGTTGACAGTCATTCAGCATAGTAATCCGTTCAAGGTCGTAAAAGATCAATCAACCGTGACGCTATCTTAATAGTACTGTAGGTCAATGAATACACTTTAATTGTTTTTTACGTTTGTTAAGAGATAAAGAAGTCACCATGAGCCTTAGCAAAACATCAGTAATAAAAACTTTTATTAACAATATTTGTTCCTTTGAAGGAACCTGGCTAGTTATCATAAATGTAGGTACAGTAGTTTACATATTTATTGCACCTCATCTAAACAATAGATAATTAGGTATCTACATTAAGAATATTTTTAAATCATTTAAATCACTTAGGTAGGTATTTGTTATTTTGCTAATATATTTTTAGTTCATATTTACAGTTTCAGGCTAAAAATGCGGCCAAGTTCGAGTCAGACTCGCTCACAAAAGCAATTAATTTTTATCTATCACAGATTTATTTTTAAGTTTTTTATTATTATTACTGTTACGAAACCTTCTTGGGCGAGTTCGACTCGCACTTACCCGCTTTCATTTATTGGAAGCCGAGGCTACTTTATTAGATACTATAAAATAATTCAGATAAATAAATCGTTTTTATTACTTCTATTTTACATTTTCTTTTGAAAACTACCTGTACATAAAGGACAGTCATTATTTGCAAATTATTACCTGTAGCCTTAAACTGTAGGCAATCTGCGATAAAAACATGTTACGTCTCATGTATCCAGTAATTTCAGGACGGTCAGGACGCTCACCTTAAGGTAAATGATACGCCTGATCATGATAGACTGGCATTGATCGAAACCAACAACTGATTTATCAGTTGTTGGTCGACATTGACAGAGAATAATAACTGTTTACAGTTATTATTCTGTGTCGATGTCGCACTGCGCCTGTCACCCGAGACAACAGAGGTCTTTTTACTTGCTACAGTGCCCTCATCCCGAAACACAGAAGTGCATTACACTCCTATTTCACGGGATGATATCTGGCACTGCAGTGGTAACTAACTAGACGACTCAGTATCGATACTCTACAGTATCTACCACATGATAAATAGATTAAAATTAGTTAGGTTTAATTCATGCCTACTTAGGCTATTTCATCATCAGATCATTATTACAAAAGTCCCCACCGAGGAGAACGAGCCTACCCGTAAAGGGTGTATAGGTCTTAGTCATCCACGCGGGCTCAGTGCAGATTGGCAGATTCATGCAAAACCTTTGAATTCAAAAATTTAATTAAATCAGTTATTGTATTCGAAAAATAAAAACAATAAAATGTTTCAAGTATTAGACATCAAACGAAATTTAAATCCTTAGGATTTTACTATTCATTCTGTACTAAAATTATTACACACAATTCAATACACAACCAAAAGGTATTATTAGCAGAGTTTTCAAATAATAAATGATAAACTTCTGAATTCATACATAAACTGTGATGCCATTATCGAAAATTAAAATCCAGTCCACGCATAATTCCAGCATTTCGAAATAACAAACCATTTACGAATATAATCCACAAACACTGTATTAAACATGACTAAATTAATCCACGCATTTTATAATCATGCCTTGAATATTTACAATAATATTTGCCAATGTTTAAATCAATACTAGAATAGACATTCCAATTAGCATGGTCTGGGCTCCGAATATGATTTTGTCCCATTCGATGCCGAGACCCTTGGTCCGTGGGGTCGAAATTTCCTTGAAAATCCTCAAAGCACAATTTGAGGATTTTCAAGGAAATTTCGAAAAGGTTAGTCGATATCCCAGGTGACCGAAGATCTGGCAGCTACCTTGAACAAAGAATCAGTCTGGCAATCCAAAGGGGTAACGCTGCCTGTATTTTCGGAACCTTGCCGATAGGTACTTCTTTTAATCATATTTTTTAGTTTTGATTATTTATTTTTAAGTGTTTAGGGTCTAATATATTTTAGTTAAATTTAAAATTGGTAATATCTTTAGAATACTAATAAATACAAATTTATTACATTAAAAAAATAGCATACAAGTATGTCACATTATTTTCCTTGCGCAGTGCGTTGAACTTCCTATCAGTTCCCCAATTCCGCTAATTTTAAAATGCGCTAATAGGATCCTAATTGTGATCATTTGGCAAACATCAATTATGTTTGATGGGAGGATTAATCGGTAACACCATTAAACAATTAATTTTAGTATACAATTGCCATTAAAATTAAACTTGTAACGGTGTACCAATATTTCCAGTAGGATTATAATGTGTTGACGGCCCATTTAGTATAATGGTTGAGATGTCGACTACTACATCAAGGGGGCGATCCCCGGGCAGTACAAACATTTTTGTGCATAAACATGTCTGTTTGTATTGGTTTGGGTGTTTTCTATGTATAATATGTATGTATTTACAAAAAAAGTATATATGTATGTTTATCCGTTGTTTAGTACCCATACTATACGCTTAACTTGGGGCAAGATGGCGCTGAGTTAATGTCAGTGGATATTTATTTATTATATTTATAACTAGGTTAGTGGAATTGAAGCCTTGAATCTACCGGTCGATCTTTCCCTTCCCATAGTATGCCCTACCTACATCAGCTGTTTAGGAAACGCGGATGTAAGCCGTCACCATACATTCAGTCCGCTAACGCATGCCGCATGAGTTGCTGCGCGAACTAACCGTCTATAAGAATACAACAAGCGGAAATCACGAGAGTTATGCTTCTAACTGTTTAAAAGACAGTCGTCAGACCATGTCGTCAGTGGATTTTGACGATGTTCTCGAGAAGTTCAGTTTGTTGGGACGTTATCATGTGGTGTTCATGTTACTGACTGTTCTGGCTTTTACCTCGAACTCTTTGTACAGTAATAACTACATTTTCGCGGCCGAAGAGGTTGCGTATAAGTGAGTGCACTTTAATTTATTTTTACAAAATCCTCTATCTTAGTTATTTTGCAAGTTAATTTTGATTGAGTAATGTTTATCACCATCGCGACACCATGCTGAGTACATGCCTTTTCGGTCCCTTTTTCACCTTATTACTACTGTCATATTAATTTATAAAACTTTATTGTATTTGTAAATTTGGTGCATCGAATAAACAAATTTTTATCTTTCTTTTTTGTTAATTATTATTAACTTGTTGTTATACCAAATTAGTTTGCATTCGGAACGCTGTATCGTAAATATTTTAAGTCTTTTTGAATGCAGGTAAGGTTTTTATTTTAGTAATCATTCTAAGTCTGAGGTTCTTACAACGACATTGAAAACATGACGATAAAACGGCCAGCACATTTAATACTTTTCCTCCTCTTGTTATGTTTTTGAGTTACTTTGTGTATAATCAGTTGTATCTTTGTATTCATGTTCGTGTTTGAGTGAGGTGGTTATGTGCGAATCGAATTAAAGTTATTTTGTTATAAATGTGCAAATTAAAGAAAACAAAGACTGGTGTCACAGTTTAAATTTGCATATTTTTGCAAATATTAAACTCCAATGACAAATTAAATCATGAAAATAAAAACCTGTTGAACTGTCGTCATCATCATTGCAGAGTAATATGTCCATTGTTAAACGCAGGTCTCCCTAATTACTTCCATGTAGACTTATCCCTAGCAGTCGACGAGTTGAAGTGCCTGTAAAATTTTAGTAATTTAAAAAAAAAATTGTGACTGTATATGTTGGCAAATCGCTTTCTAATATAGGTTTAGATGGTGTAAGTAATAATTTTAAATTAATAAACAGTGGTACGTTAAATGCTAATGATCTTGTAATTCGCGAAAACTGAAACCAAGTCTAGTGTAGGTACTTTCTTTTTGACCGGTGATACAACAATGTTTACAAGTCCATGAGCGATTCGCTAACGATTTAATTATTTTTAAGGAACATTCATTCATATTTTTAATCAAACTTAAACTACAAATATCTTACTTAAATAAATATTTTACAGATATTCTTGTTTCGTCAATTATTATTATTATATTTTTTATGAATACCACTGTTTTAGAATAAGTAGGATCTTTGAGAAGAGCCGGCAAGAAACGCAATGGTCACTCTTTTTGTAATTGGTTACAGTATTTTAGTTTCTATAGTAAATATTTACTTTTGAAATTTTATTCAAATGTTTAATCAATCTTTTAATGTAATAGGCTTCTATTTTTCCAGTCGTTACGGTTTTTTAACTTACGGAGTATTTATGAGTAAGGGACAACGGACACACTAAGTTAAATTTTAAGCTAGAAACACTCAATATGATGATCGTAATATTAGAATTTACTAACCATTTTGACGACTAAACCTTATGAAAATAAATTCCATACCCACTGAACAGTTCAATAACTTTAATTTAAATGTGAATAGTACGAACGGCTCAGTAGAAAGACGTCCTTAACATTGACTGCCGTGAATCAGACAAAATTTATCTGTTTGTGAGTTTATAACAAGTTAGTTTGTATTCACTTTCCTTTATTTGAATAAGTATAAGTGTGACAGGTTGAAATATAATTAATGTCGAACTTTGATCTAAACAGCTTTTTGCTATTAAATATATTGGCACCAAGTAGGCAAAGGTCGAACGTACAGACCCAGCCAATATTTGCATAAAATTTGATTGTTGTAATACGGTACATTCGTATAGATTTGTTGATCGATTAAGTTGAAGTCAACGGTATTGTGACATGAATACTTTCATATATTTTTTTGTACTTCTAATCCTAATAAACGTTTCTCAGTTTGTAAGAACTCTTTTAGAACAGTATTACTATAATATTACTTCATAATCATCATCTCATTAAACGTCCCCACGGGGCCAACATGGGGCACGATCCTACCCGTAAAGAGTGTATAGGCCTTAGTCGTCCACGCGGGCCTAGTGCGGATTGGACGACTTTACGCACAACCTTTGAATCTCTTCAGGCGTGCGCAGGTTTCCTCACGTAACCTCACGTGTTTTTACCGTAAGAGCGCCGGATAACGAAATTATAATTAAGAAAATTTGAAAACACATTTGTTAACGTGGATGCATTTTGCTGTGTAAAATGCAGTGTAAATAATAGGGTTTTAACCTCGGACGTAAGCAGCGTAGGTCGCTTAATAACCTTCATTTCTTTAACTTCGCCTACTGATAGCATTCTCTCCATGGCCTTAATTTCGATCAAATATAGTCGATGTCGCAATCAGAAATGACTTTTCCATATTTGGCAGTTGTGGGTTTTGTGAAATGAAGTGAAGAACGGTGCAGACTTATTAAAATAAATAAATATCCACTGACATTCACACAGCGCCATCTAGACCCAAGTTAAGCGTGATGCCTGTATTATGGGTACTAAACAACGGATAAACATACTTATATACATTTTTTGTAAATTCATACATATGATACATAGAAATCACTGAGACAGATTACAAACAGACATGTTCATGCACACAAATGTTTGTACTGCCCGGGGATCGAACCCGGAATCCTTGGTGTTGCAGTCGACGTCTCAACCGCAACACCAAATGGGTCGTCAAAGTTTTTATATTAGACACAAGATGTTCACTGCTGAACATGACCCTCCCCCAATAAGTTAATAGTAATATAAAAATAAATAATTTAACATAGTTCCACTCATTAAATTCGAATCAAAATCAGCTATCAGTTCATGACAAGATAATAAAATAGTTATAACAATACGCTACCCACGATTTAGCCACAAAACAAACTTAATCGCTTATCGATAATAAATGTCCTATTGGTTATTTATGTTGTGGTGAGGGGATTTAATATGATATATTTTATATGATTTAACAATATTTTGAAAAAAAAATTGCTATTTCTGCAGTAAAATGGTTTGTTTCATCATCATCTCATTATACGTCCGCGAACGGTGTGGACCGAGGTGCACGAGCCTACTCGAATAGGGTGATTAGGCCTTAGTCGTTCACGCGGGTGCAGTGCGGATTGGATGACTTCACGTCAAAAGTTGGTGGTTGTATGTGGACCCTAAATATCCACTGACATTACACAGCGCCATCTAGCTCCAAACTATGCATTAGCATGTAATATGGATACTGAATAACAGATAAATTTACTTATATACTTTTTTTATACATAGAAAACACCCAGACCAATAAAAACAGACATGTTCATGCACACAAACGTTTGTACTGTCCGAACATCGAACCGATGTGTAAAGGCCGGTGTCTCTGCCATTACACCAGATTAGTCATCAATATGTCAGTTCGTATACAGAACGGATTTCTGTTTTGAAATAACAATTCGCTTTTAGGCGCCGATGGTTTTCACAACTTCACCGGGAAAGTGTTTATAGGTACCTGAAGAGGTCTTTTATTTGGATTTATTTATTTAGATAACTTTTTAACCCACAAATAACCTGTTTAAAATATAGGCGCTGACGACTTTTGTTATTAGGTTATTGGCGATACTATGTTTGCTATGTCAACAATGCATTATTGTAAATCACTTAATGTATTGTAGACATATAATATAGTCTAGAATACATTATTACAGTAGACATTAAGTCTAAAATACATTGAGCTATTTCTGTCCTACCGGGATCTTTAAAATGATTGTTCACTCACTTGTTAACTGTTTCCCACCACCTACACTTTTAACGTTTAATTAGAAAAGTATGATATTTATATTGAAGAACTAATCATACGATGTTTCGCTATTATAGTGCATAAAAATACTATATTATGGACATAAGAGTGTCGGTGGCTCATTGACTTGACATGGTGGGTGCAGTTTCAAACCCCGCCACGTCCTGGATGAATGTCTTTTGGCATTATTATATGTTCATTTATCCGACGCTCTTACGGTGAAGGAAAACATCGTAAGGAAACTCGCGCAGGACTGCAAAGAAATTCAGAGGTGTGCGTGAAATCAGCCCACACTGGGCCCGCGTGGACGACTAAGGCTTACTCACCATTTACGGTTAGGCTTGTGCCCATCGGTGAGAACGTATTATGAGCTGATGATGATGACGATATTATGAACGAGAACAATATTATTCTAATTCCCAGCGCATTATTTATCATCATCAGCCTATAACGCCACACTTCAGGCCCCAGGCCTTCTGGCACAGCTATCTTTGGGAAGGTTGTGTTGTAATGTGGGAATGCAAATTGGAGTTCAATCGCATAGTGTGACTCGCTGTGCGATGAACTCGCGGGATTCGAAACTGTAACCCCAGGATCACGCAGCAATCTAAACCAACGCTCGGATCACTAGGCCACGAAGGCAGATCCAAATTCAGTTAAATAAGAATATAAAGCCGTAATATCATCATCAGCTCATTAAACGTTCCAACCGAGGGCACGAGCCTACCTGTAAAGAATGTATAGGCCGTAGTCATCCACGCGGTCCCAGTGCTAATTGGCCGACTTCACGCACAACCTTTGAATATCTTCCTACGCGTGCGCAGGTATCCTCACGATGTTTTCCTTCACCGTAAGAGCGTCGTTCGTTATCCGAATATATAATTTGGAAAACACATTATAGTGTCGGGTATTGAACCTGGACCCTCTAGATCGGAAGGCAACAATTCACACGGGCCACCGGCGCTGTAAGCCATAGTAAATTTATTCAAAATGCGTCATGCACGATGTGATAAAGATAAGATGCAATAAAATGAGGCAATAACCTTAAATGCATTTCAAAGTTAATAACAAACAAGAACAATTTTAATTGTCATCATCAACTCATTAAACGTCCCCACCGAGGGGCACGAGCCTACCCGTATAGGGTGATTAGGCCTTAGTCGTCCACGCGGGCCCAGTGCGGATTGGACGACTTCACGCACAACCTTTGAATTCTTCGCAGGCGTGCATGAAGGTTTCCTCACGATGTTTTTCCTTCACCGTAAGAGCGTCAGAAAACGTACATATATTTTCGAAAATTCGAAAACACATTGGTACGTGGCGGGATTTGAACCTCGGCCCTCCCGGTAGGAAGGCGACAGTCCACACCATTGAGCCACCGACGCTCTATTTTAATTGTGAATAAATACAATTATACAGAAATAGATAAATTACTGGGATTTTGAAATCAAAGTTAAAACTTATTTATTTAATTTTAAGCCCGAAGAAGGCACTTTTGTACGTCAAATGCTAAAAATAAATGAAGTTGTCACCGGTTCTGAATATTGAAAAGAATCCGATAAAAAATTTAACAAGGGTTTATTTATTTAAGTTAATACATTACTAAAATTAACTATTTATATCACGAAACCTTTGAATCTTATACCTTTTAATCTTCATGTGTCCCGAATTTAGTCAATTTAGTACGGTATTTTATACTGTCAGTCTTAACCTTTAAAATGATCTAACTCTGTAAAATGTTTGGAAAGATTAGTTTTATACTACTTTTTAAAAAGAGATTCAGTAAAACAACAAAAACAGTAATAGGTAGAAGAGTACAAAGTTGATAAAATAACCATCATCATTATACTCAGTGGTAGACACGATACTAAGTCGTCGTTGGTACCACCGCAGAGCCAGATATCTTCCGTCAAATAGGACTTTTGTGTGATGGGATGAGGGCACTATAGCTAGTAAAATTACCGGGTATAAAAGCCCTAACATCTGTTGTCTCGGTGCTTGTCGGGTGTTTTGTGCTTTGATGGAGAATAATAACTGTCTGTCATTTGTTTGTATCCTTTAATGCCGTTCTCTCAAGGACAGGTGAGCGACCGGTCCCAACAGTACACATTGTAAAATAAAAAAAATTAAAGGTAAGCAAAACAGGTAAGATAGAAATATCTAAGGTACGTCGATTCGAGTCAAGTCGAAGCCGATGGCTTGTTTGCTTAAGCTGGTAGTCTCTTTCATACAAAAAGCCCGTGTGTCAGTTATGATCCAATTTTCTTAGTAGCCATGCCATAAGTTCCAAATGCCTTCGTGGTCTAATGGGCACAGTGTGATCCGGGGGTCGTAGGATCGATCCCGCGGCGAAACATCGTTTTATGCGACTTTTCCTAATTCGGTTAGGACATTGCTGTATCAGATTGTCCGAAAAGACCCCAAGCATAGCCCGCTCCATTGTGCGTTGAGTGAGTTTGAACTTGTGAACCCATCCCGCAGTCAGTGTCCATGTCTCAGCTGCGTATGTTAGCACGGGTAGGACGCATTGCTCAAAGACTTTCGTGTGTAAGCATTGCGGAATCGTTGACGTTAATTTGGTTAGGTCATTGCAGTCTGAATCCCCTGATTGTCCGAAAAGAAAGATGATTTCGTGCTTAGAAGGCCACGTTAAGCCGTCAGTCCCGGCTACAATCGTAGGATGGTAGTCATTAACACCCACCAAATTTTAATACGTAACGACACACACAATCCACACCATACGCTTCTCACACCACACGCTTCTTACACCACCTACTGCACGCCACACACATCGCACGCTACATAGATCACACGCTACTCTTTTTAAAAAAAATATTACACACACCACACGCTTCTCACACCACACACTGCGCGCCACACACATCGCACGCTACTTAGATCACACGCTACTCTTTTTAAAACAAAATGTTACACACACCACACACTGCACGCCACACACATCGCACGCTACTTAGATCACACGCTACTCACATTACACGCTACATACATACACCACACTTTACACGCTATACTCACTGTACACTATATGAAACACAATCAGAACACACATTTTCATACTCTCTACGACGTGCGCTTCTTTTTACTGAGACTTAGAGAGAGACTATTTATTTGGCACCAAGCATCGGGCCCGCGTGGTGGGTTATTGCCCAAGCTGCCCCGTAGCTATGCTGTGTGTGAAGGTCTGATGATGGTTAAACGCTAACGTGACTATCTCTCTCTTTCCAACCTATCGCAGTCCACTGCTGGACATAGGTCTCCCCCATTTTGCGCCAAATATCCCGGTCAACCGCTTTCCTCATCTACCTATCGCAATTCGTCGGTCCATCGGGCCGGAGGGCGTCCTATGCTACGCTTGCCAAGACGCGGTCTCCACTCCAGAACTCGTCTGCTCCAACGGCCATCGGTTCTGCGACACACGTGACCGGCCCACTTCACTTCAAGTTGGAACTCGAAGTAAAAATTAAAATATTTTTCAATAGAATTACGAATTTTCAAAACCATCTCAGATTTAACTATCACTCGTCAGCAGTAGGTTTACTTAGCTGTACGAGTATTGTTACGAGTCCATAAAGTACCATCAAAATCAGTTCTACGAACTGTCCAATTGAACGATGCTTATCAACAAACTCAACAAAGGAACTCGAATGACAATACACCATTAGGAAGCCATTAATATGATTCAAATGCAATGACGTAATCGTCATACTAGAGTATGCATTGTGTTCATTAAAAAAAATCGCTAATGCTAAATCTAGCTGGTTTAGTTCATTATCCTCAGCTCATTATGTGTCCTCACTGAGGGGCACGAGCCTACCAGTAAAGGGTGTATAGGCCTTAGTCATTCATGCGGGCCCAGTGCAGATTGGCCGATTTCACGCACAACCTTTGAATCTCTTCGCAGACGTGAGCAGGTTTCCTCACGATGTTATCCTTCACCGTAAGAGCGCCGGATTATTCCAAAGATACATTTGTACGTGGCGAGATGAACATGCACTATCTAGACCGGAAGGAATTACTCCACACCATTTAGTCACCGACGCTCTCATCTATTACCTGATAAAACATCGAATTTCTATAAAAAATATACCTATGAGGCATATTTGTATTCGTGACATAACAAACAGCCATGTCGCCGTTGTAATCAACTAGAAATAGCATTTAAAAACCGGTCACGATTCATAACGAAAGTGCATAACACGTTCTTTGACGTATGAATAAAGAGAACAAAAGTTTCGGCCATGCGCCCGTGCGTTAATCAAGCGAAGAGAGAGTGAAAACACGTGTGACCTACCTTACTGTACGGTATGAATATGAAGAAAGAACAGATTTTTTATTAGGTATAGTCACAGATAATATATTAAATACATAAAGTAGTAAGAGCGTCGATGGTTCAATGGTGTGGACTGTTGCTTCTACCGGGAGACTGGGGTTCAAATCCAGCCACGTACACAATGTGTTTTCGAAAATATATTTTACGTTATCCGACACTTTTATCGTGAAGGAAAACATCGTGAGGAATCCTGTGAACGCCTACGAAGAGATTCAAAGGTTGTGCGTGAAGGTGGACGCACTGGGCCCGCGTGGACGACATAGGCCTCGGTGGGAAAGTTTAATGAGCTGATGATGATACGTATAGTAAAGTCATTTTAAAGTTACGAATTTGTTGAATTGTTTGTCACTTAACGATTTTTGATAAGTAAAACTAAAAGTCAAACTGTTACGCTAATTAGACAGAAGATACTCGCAGGACTCATAGAGGATTAAAAACTGTATTACTTCGCATTTATAACTTAAAATCGAACGTTTGAGGCTTAACGTGGTTCTAGTAAGAGAACGGCATCGCACTACACTACGTCACCGAGTCCTCACTTTCATGTTAAAATTTCAATGAATAACATATACTAACTTTAATTGCTAAATAACTTGTACTGTAAAATTATAATAATCCAAGTATATTGACGTGTTTCTTACCTATTTGTGATGATTGGTACTTACCGATATCATCCGAAAAAGTGCTTTTTTCGAACTGACTACTGCTGTTGGCCGCTGATGGCCTTTACAGCTTCACCGGGCAATTTGCGAACGCCGATGGCTCTCCGCCTTAAACGTTTACGCAACGAGCCTTAGGGCGTTCCAGCGCGAACTCGAAACTTGACTTAGGGCGTTGCGGGAAGGGCTAGATAACTTAGCCGCTCGATCGATAACTGCACAAAAATAATAGATTCATTTATTGTGTCTTGTGAGCTTAAACCCATGCTATGTTCGAGCGGCTAATATATGTATGCTTTTCATTAGTTAATATGATTCAAATGTAAATGTATTTTTTATAATTGATCATACAAATGTTTACTGGATAAGCTAATCCATTGAATTAATTCTATTTTATTTGATTAATTATGCAGTGACGTGGAAATGAAAACAAATCTACGTTAATTAATGATTCCATTAGCACACTGTTTGTATACAACATGATGTTACACGTAATTTAATAAAGTATTGATTACACAAAATATTATTATGCATTAGCATTATAGTTTTTTAGTACAAAATGTCCAGGACAGTCAGGGCGCTCACCTGATGGTACGTGATACGCCTGACCATGAGTGCTGCATTGATTGAGACCAACAACTGATAAACTGTTATTATTCTCCACCAATGCCGCACTGTGCCCGTCTCCCGAGAAAACAGATGTTAGATCTCTTACACCCAGTAATTTTACTAGCTACAGTGCCCTCATCCCGAAATACAGAAGTGCAAAAAACGTCTCTTTGTGAGAAACAAAAGTGATCAATGAAATGACATGTAAAATAAAGTGCACTTTTATGAAAATAAGGTTTGGTATTTTATTGCGAATGGTGGAGAATACCGAATACTAGCTTCTGCCGCTGCCGGAACAGTCACTTTGGATTAACGATTACTTTGAACAGCGACTACGTTGAGGTGTATAGGTCATCATCATAATCAGCTTATTACACATTCCCACTAAGGCACGAGCCTTCCCGTAAAGGGCCTTAGTCGTCCACGCGCAGTGCGGGTTGGCCGACTTCACGCATAACCCTTTCAATTTCTTCAAAGGCGTGCGCACGTTTCCTCGCGATGTTTTCTTTCACCGCAAAGGTTGGGTTTGAGTCTGTTTATATTTTTTATCATTTTCCTTTTTATGCAGATGCAAAGACGAGTCATTTGGTGACAATGCCTGTTATATTCAAGATAGTCAGAATAAAACGGTCTACTGTTCAGAATGGGTTTATGAGAATCCATACAGCTTTGTTGCAGAAGTGAGTATGTGTGTAAAATATTGATTAGGATATTCCTCTAGGAATAAATTGTTAAAAATAACCATTGTTATATTTGGACGCCTACTTTTTAATTTTATTTTTTTATGTAAGAAGTATACAGGACGTTCAAGACGCTCACATGATGGTTAGTGATACGCCTGAACATGACAGAGCGACATTGAATTAGACTAACAACTGATAGACAGTTAGCATTTTCAGTCAATGCCGCACTGCGTCTGACACCCGAGACAGCAGAGTTTAGGTCTTATACCCAGTAATTTTACTAGCTACAGTGGCCTCATACCGAAACACTAAAGTGCATAACACTCCTGTTACACTGGACGAATTCTAGCACTGCGGTGGTACCTACCTAGACGACTCAGTTTCGAGTCAACAACCTAGTAGCTCAATATTGTGACGTCACCATAATTATAAAGTTTATTAATCCATATTAACTCAGAAGAAGAATTGTGTTCGGACAAAACCTTTGGAAAAAAGTACTTTTGTAATTAAAATGATTTGTTTGCAGTTCCAATTGGCATGCCAGGAATGGAAGAGAACTCTGGTGGGGACAGTCCACAGTTTTGGATACATGGTGGGTCTACTAGTCGTGGGACCAGTTTCTGACAGGTAATGTGACTTTGCCTATTTTGTAAGTATAAGAAAAGTCGGATAATAAGTTATCTTTACAAGCAATATCAAACAATTAACATTAAATGAAGAGCTAACGATAATATGAAAACAAAAGTATGTTGTTACACTTCATATTTAACGTTAAATGCAACTATTTTTATTAATTCAATGACATAATTTTTTTCGTTAAGGCTAGGACGGAAATTGACTCTTATCATAACTGGCATGCTGGGCGGAGTCTTTGGACTCCTGAAAAGTTTCACTTCTTGGTATTGGGTCTACATTGCATTGGAATTTTTGGAATCTGCCATTGGTGATAACTGTTCTCCCCTGTTTATATTAAGTGAGTACAAAACTTTTTTTTATTTAATTACGACATTTCGTCTATAATCTATTATTAAATATAAATGTTATATTGAGTATAGTGAAGTAGTTTATGTAGTTTTCAGGTTAGTTTAGTTTCGAATTTTGATTTTATTGCTGTTTATCATACAGTATTGTTGTTTATTGAGTAGTTACTTTTAAATTATCAAAATGTTTATCATTTGAACATTCTATACACTATAAATGTGGTCGTGTAGGGGTTATTGTTAATATATCTATTGAAAGGTGCCTACTACATATATTTAATACTATGTACTATATTTATTACTTTAACACGTGTATGTAAAATGCTTGAATAAAACAAAGCTACCTACTAGTAACTGAATTAGTCGTTTACAATATACTTTTTTATTTATAAGTGTATAGGACGGTCAAGATGCTCAGCTGATGTTAATTGATACGTCTGACCGTGCCAGAGCGGCATTGTTAGAGACCAACGACTGATAAAAAGCTATTATCCTCCATCAATGCCACACTGCGCTCGTCACCCGAGACAACTTATGTTAGGTCTCTTATACCCGGTAATTTCACTAGCTACAGTGCCCTCATCCCGAAATACAGAAGTGCAAAACACTTCTATTACACGGGAAGATATCTTGCACTGTGATGGTACCTACTTAGATGATTCAGTATCGAGTCTACCACCTAGTAACAGATTACCAATAGAAAAGGATAAAATATTTTTATTACTATTATTAATAAACCATCGCTAAACCCATATTAGTTTTTCGTATCTTCACCAAATAAACCAAGCTCTGCTCTTTTCTTTTGTTGCAGTGATAGAGATAGTGTCAACAAAGAAACGAGCACTGTTTTACATATTATGCGCTTACGGTTATTCGTTCGGCGGCCTCTTACTACCAACTGCGGCTTGGATGGTCCCTTACTGGCGAACGTTCCTTCAAGCCATATATTCTCCAGCTCTACTATACATCTTCTATCTCTTTCTGATCGATGAAAGTCCCCGTTGGTTACTCATCAAAGGGAAGAAAGAGAAAGCTGTGAACATACTACAAAAAGCCGCTAGGGTGAACAAAATTGAACTAGATGGTACTATGTTGGAGAAATTGAGTTGCGAGGCATCGAAGGATATTAGTTTCTTTAATCTATTGAAGATAACTTTTAGTTCCAGGACTTTGGCCAAAAGGTAATTGTAAATTCAGTTTTGCATTGTAATACTTGTTATGACTATAGTATAGGTTTGCCAAGAGCTCGTTGGCACTATGTAGAATTATTTAAAGTTGAATCAAGCAAAACCAAACCATTTTGCAAAAATATGTTTTTTTTTGTAAAATGAACAATCTTATTGAAGTAAAACAATCTTATTGAAATAAAATAACTCTAAAACAAGACATTTTCTACTATTACATGATGAGCTGGCACAGAACTAAAGAGATGTTAACATAACCTCAATCATCAGAGACCAGTACTTTTTTCCAGTTGCAATTACATGTATCTTCAATATTTTTTTGGCGCTTTACTTATGTAACTGTCCTTTCGGAAGCAATATTTTATTTACCATGTAATTTGTTTTCAGATGCATCATCTGCATTGTGTGGTGGACTACTTCCACTTTCGTTAACTACGGCTTAACTATCAACTCGGTCTCTCTGCAGGGAAACAAATACGTCAACTTCATGTTGCTCAGTGCCCTCGACATCCCCGGAAACCTGGTTATTATTTACATCTTGAACAACTTCAAGAGAAAAGTACCTTTGATCGTATGTTTCATCATCGGCGCTGTGCTCTGTATCTCTCAACCTTTTACGCCTACTTGTAAGTATATTTTAGGTTCATTACATTTTTATACCAGTATGAAAAATATTTATTGATTAACTTCACACTGATTCTTATTTTTGGATATTAGTATTGATGTGTCAGTTTTCATCTTTCCAAATTTAAACTAATCTTTCCTGCTTCTGTCGGTTCTGTCGCAAATGCAAAAAACTATTTACCGACCTGGGAAGTTTGCACTAACATAGCAATTAATATTTCCAATCTCACCTACTTAGCGGTTATTGCGTTCGGTTGACGTTCGCCAAAGCCACTATTGCAAAGGTCGGACATGGGATAAATGTCCGAAAATACCATCTAGTCTTTCTTACTACGAAACTTTCTTCTTTGGAATATACGATAAGCGGTTGGCCTTTACTTAGGATACTATTTATGACTCAACACATTGGTACGTGGCGGGATTTGAAACTGCACCCTCCAGATCGGAAGGGAATAGTCCACACAGACGCACAAATATATGTATATATCTTCTGTTAATAAGGCATATTTTTAGCCATGTGCAAAAAAAGATATGTCAACAACAAATAAATAATGAGTACAAGATCATGCAATTTAATATAATATTCCTAGCTAGATTTTAACAAAACCTCACAATGTTTCAGCTCTGCCGTGGCTGTCCATCTGCTTGTACATTGCAGGGAAGTTGATGTGTTCATTTTACTTCAGCATCACGTACATGTACACGTCGGAGCTGTTCCCGACGTACACGAGGAACTCCATGCACGCGCTGTGCTCTTCAGTGGGAAGGATCGGATCTATACTGGCACCGCAGACTCCTTTATTGGTAATACAATATGCTGCATCTTTTAGACAAAAAATATGTTTATCTATTTTAGTAAATTGTAGAGATCCTGAGGTTATTACAAAAGGGAGTATCACCAGCATTCGAGCATAGATAATGGCAACTTGTCAATATTTTTAGAAGATTTATTTATGTTACAAATTGAACAGGACAGTCTGGACGCTCACCTGATGGTAAGTGATACGCCTGACCATGACAGAGCGACATTGAAGGTGTACAACAACTGATAGACAGTTATTATCCTCCATCAGTGCACTGCGCCCGTCGCTCGAGACAATAGATGTTAGGTCTATTATACCCGGTAATTTCACTAGCTGCAGTGGCCTCATCCCTAACGAGAACAGTGCATAGCACTCTTATTTAACAGGACGATGTCTGGCACTGCGATGGTACCTACCTAGAAGTCCACCACCTAGTAATGATTACTGGATGCTTGAAATTTTGTCTAGTAATTCTAAAACAGGAAAACCGAACAGTCTCATATAGTGTATGTGACGAACACATTTGCGAGCAAAATATGAGACACAGAAGATGTATGTGTACATTTGTTTCCTATCCTTGAGTATGTTGAAGTCAACAAAATTAACCAATTTCTTATTTTTATTTCAGATGCATTATTGGATAGGATTACCTCCTATTATATTTGGCAGTGTGTCCTTACTGGCGGGTATACTAACGTTACTTATGCCCGACACAGCTGATAACTCGCTGCCTAACACTGTGACACAAGCGGAATCTTTAGGAAAGAAGGCTAAAGAAGAATTATCGACTGATTTTGTTATGGTTAGAAATAATACATCGAACGTAGGGGAAGTAAATCTTGCTTATTGCAAAGATGAAGTGGGTCTACAAAGCAGGGGTGGTAAAATGTCTCGCTTATGACATTAGTCAGAGAGTTGTAACAGCTGCTGCAGAAGATTGACTGTTAATATGTTGTTTTAATATAAAATATAGTTTATTTGTTGACGTTTGTATTATTATTCCGAAATCCGGCCCGATGGACCAATCACTTGCGAAAGGTCACTGATACAGGCTGCACGAGAAAAGCGGAGGGCGCAGAATAGGGGACACCTACGTATAGCAGTGGACTGCGATAGGTTGAAGATAATACAGCAGAAAATATTAAAACTTAAAATTAAAAACAAAACAACTTCTTAGCCCTATTGCCGATAGTCATAGAATCATTCACAGTCGCACACTCGCTAAATACAATCTCCATCGGAATTCCAAATACGGCCCATTTGCGAGCTGGCAACATTATTTGCGAGCTACAATCAGTCGCACAGGGCCGCACTCAGGAATTAATAACGGCGGAACACCGCAGGTGGGCGCCGCCAAATTGAAAATAGCTGCAGCATCGTATTCCGAATTACATACGTGCCGTAGTGCCGGCTACGTAGCGCTTCGCTTTGTATTAATAGAAGTGCTCGTAAATGTAAACATATCAGTTTGTTTATGAAAATTAAAATGTCTCGTTTAGTGGGCGTTACTTAAGATTGCTTAGTGGGCGTTACTTAAGATTGCTGCGTGATTCGCGGGCTCGAATTCCGTGGAATGAACGAATCATCATCATCAGCTCATTAAACGTCCCACGAGGGGCACGAGCCTACCCGTAAAGGGTGATTAGGTCTTAGTCGTCCACGCGGGCCCTATGCGGGTTGAACGACTTTACGCACAACCATTGAATCTTTCGCAGGCATGCGCAGGTTTCCTCACGATGTTTTTCTTTCAGCGTACGAACTTTGGATAACGAACATATATTTTTAGAAAATTCGAAAACACATTGGTACTTGGCGGGATTTGAACCTCAGCCTCCCGGTAGGAGGGCGACAGTCCACACCATTGAGCATAGTGAAAAGTAGCTCTGCGCGATTTTTCAATCAAACAATAGTATAAACTTTTTGGGGCGTCCTTACAATTACCTTCCAGTAAACGACTATGCAACGTCAGCTCATGTATGCTTGCGACTCTTCGATACGGTAGCTATTTCCAATTTAGTAAGGCCACCTGCGGCGCACCGGCAATATTAATTCCAAATATGCGCTGACTGCTTGTAATTCACAAATAATGTCGCCGCTATAAGAGGACAGCTTTCAAGATTTGATTGATTGACGGAAAAAAACTCCGGATAAATAACATGCGACTGCCTCCATGGTTTATTAGTGACTATGGTGGGGTACATGGTATTGAAATCCATAGGGAGACTTTGGGTTTCCAATCTAAGTTCTAGGTCCGCCACTTTTTTTCGGTATGACTTATCGCTGTTAGCTGTAGGTTGCTTACACAGCTTCACCGGACAATTGGCGAGCGCAGATAGCTCTCAGCCCAAAAAATTAATGCAACCAGCCTTAAAGTATCGAGTACTGTTGATGATCCATTTGGAGTCGGGGTTAAGACGTTTGATATGGTGATGTAAAATATCACATTGACAAGAACTACAAGCTATGTTATTAAGGCGAGAGTTTATGAGTATGTTTGGTATTTTTTCTCATCTATACGGCTTAAACGAAATATTAAAGAGTAAGCTCACACCCTGGACTAAATCATAGGCTACATTTACCTGTGGGAGAATATTATCCTTTACCATAAGTAGCACCACGGGGCACAGCTAGTAATAACATAAAGCTAGCTTCTATTTTTTTATTTATTCAACTCCTGTCTTTACTTTCTACTTCACTGCCGAGCGCCTCTGTAAACACTGTATTGTATTCTCCTATAAAAAGCACACTGCAATGCAATAAATTATTATATTTCTAGATAAATCTCCGTAATATTTATTCCAATGCGACTGCAGTCTGAATAGCTCGCTATATTAACGCGGCTGATGAATGAATCAGTAATTAAACGCTGTATTTCATGTCCGTTTGTATTATTAAGATCGTAAATCGTCAGACAGTTTAATAATCTAGTATTAATTTAACGGTGATGTATGAATAAATGTGGTAGGTGTCCAATCAATGTCATTGAGATGTTAATTTTGGGAATGCAATTAATTTGGAGCAGAGTACTTGAAGGAAAACATCGTGAGGACACCTGCGCACGCCTGCGAAGAGATTCAAAGGTTGTGCGTGAAGTCTCCAACCTGCATTGGGCCCGCGTGGGTGACTAAGGCCTTATCACCTTATACGGGAAGGCTCGTCCCCTTCGGTGGGGACGTTTAATGAGCTGATGATGAATTAATTTGGAGTAGAGTACTTGCTAATTACATGCAATTATGAAGTGATAACCGTCGGTGGCTCATTGGTGTTGACTGTTGCCGGACATGAAAGGTTCAAATCCCACGACGTATCAATGTGATTTCGAATTTTCTTAATTACTGTTCGTTATCTGACGCTCGTACGGTGAAGGAAAACGTCGCGTAGAAACGAGCGAAGAGATGCAAAGTTTGAACGTGAAGTCTGTCAATCCGTACTGGGCTCGCAAGGACAACTGCGGCCTAATACACCCTTTACGGGTAGGCTCGTGCCCCTCGGTGGAGACGTTTAATGAGCTGATGATAATGATGCACATTATAAAATCGCTGCTCCCGTGGTCTTGTGGTGCGAGCTTTGGGTTTAGGTCGCTCCATGACCGTATGTGGATTCGAGTCCCATTTGAACACCGCATAGTTTAAGTCGCTTAGTGTGTTATTTTTCCAGTTTGGTTAGGTTAGTAGAGTAGTCATTAACATTAGCATAGTACTCGTAGTCGTTCTCACCAATCAGCGTTGGGCCCGTGTGGTGGGTTATGGCCCAATCTCCCCATGGCTGTGTGGTAAGGCCTATTTCTTGCAATAGGACGTAATAGGCTGATGATATAATGTTCTTAATGAATCAAAGTGCATGACAGACATAAACATTTTATTGCGATTTTTATGTTATTTTTAGTATAAATGTTTCGAATGTACAAAAATTCAGGCCTGTACTTAAACTTATAATACATTTAATCCAGTTGATTCATCCGAGCAATATGATCTCCGCTCTCGACCTTGGCTTTCTCCAGACGTCATTGAGTCGTATTTTCACGGACACAATGTTACAGCTCCATTTGAAATGTCTCTAATTGTCTGAAGCGAAACTATTTTAGTGGCTCTCAATCGCCTTTTGTGTCTTTTACGATTTATTTAATATCAAACGCTATTGTAGCGTTTGAAAGGCGGCCATCGGCCATCTTGAGTTTATTTTAGGAATAAGCTAACATTATAAGTTGGGTATTTTGTCTGTTGTATGAATACTAAAGGAATATTTTTGAATATTCATAGCTAGTTTTTGTTGGAAATATTATAAATGTAATGAAAACTAAAATTTTTATATCAATCGCGTTCACGTCAGTTCAGTAAATTGTTTTATAGTATGAGATTGTATGATTTTACCTGAATTTGTATGTATAAAATAAAAAAATATAACGTTACATAACAAAAAAAAGGTTAGGGTCCTTTATGAGGTTCTCCTTAAAATTAAGTTTTTCAATGTAATTATTTATGTTATATTGATACGACTATATTTCTGTTGTTGTTCTTCTTTTGATCTACCAAATATGTTGTATATTATAAAGTCTGTGTTTTTGATATTTATTCATTCAATATTTACTGTATTTTCCTGTATCTACACTGCTAGAGATAGTGCTAAAAGCATTTCCTGTCCCAATTAAGGAGGTGGTTTCAGGTGGGTGCGGCCCAAACCAACTAAAACCTTTCACTTTTCCTTCGCTCAGTAATTTGTCAGGATTATTAGAAGTCTGGATATATGCGGAGGACCCGGGATATCTGGCGCAAAATGGGGGAGACCTATGTCCAGTAGTGGACTGCGATAGGTTGAATAGAAGAAGAAGATTGGAAGTCTGAGTACGTCCAAAACCTCTGTCATAATCATCAACAATGCAGCTATTTCAGTCTAAAACAACAAATTTATACGCCCGAATACAGGGCTTAACATTGCAACTTTCGTGTATTATTGCAAACTATCCATTTCCAGTAATAAACATAAAATAAACGAAATATGCTAATATTTTATGTTATATTATTTATTATTATAATATGCCGCGTCAATAGAATCCGCTCCATTGCCTTAGTCTCTGAATAATGAAAACTAATTATACGCCGGCATTATGAATACGAATTGCCTCTCTCGTGCAATTTTTCATCGACCACAAACGGCTAAGTGATCCCGGACAATATTGTCTCGGTCAAATGAGAATGGATCTGTTTTCTCCACTCACTAATTAGTTTTTCAGATGCACCGAGAAATGTTTGCTGCCGGCATAAGTAGAGGTAGGGGATAGAAAATGAAATGTCACAGAATAAGTTTAGGGCAGATAGAAATTGTTTTCTTTGAAATATCAAGTTGAGGAACCAATTATTTCTATTGTTTAAAAATTATACGACTTTTTAATGACGCTTCTGTGTAAAATCAAGTTTATGTTACTTACTTAGACTTAGTTTAACATTTATAATAATGTAAGTACGACGAAAAAATAAAATAATATAAGCACGAATAATATAATAGCAAGTTGAAGTGGCAATAGGCATGGGCATAGTGCGTAGAACCAATGGCCGATGAAACCAGATGGACGGATGATTTGGTTAAGGTGGCGGGTAGCAGATGGATGTCAACTGCTAGGGATCGGCCCGCGTGGAAATCTTTAGGGGAGGCCTTTGTTCAGCAGTGGACATAAATAGGCTGTAATGATGAGGATGATGATGAATAAAATAAGTGCTAACGTGACGCTACTTTTCGCGGTAGATGGAAGTTGAGATATGACTTTTTTATTTTCTTTGAATACCAAATTCATGCCTTTAATCGTCATAAATACGAGTAATTACTTGTTACTTAAGCAAATTACAGTTCAAACTTCTCTATTTCTCATTACATCTCATTAAATATATATCTCTCATTATTCATGAACCGAAGTTGCGAGCAAATTGTATAGCCATTATTGGCTTTATTTCTAATATAATCAAAACTAAATGTAATTCGCCTTACAGCTGTGGATTATGAAAATAAATTGAATTGCTAGTTCGGTATTCTAGCATTGTTTTAGTGAGATTCAAATTTTATATTAATTTCTTTTCGGTCTTAAAAGTAATATCAATTTAAATGATATTGCATTTTGATTGTGTTGCGCTGTTTTTGTTAAGAGTTGAAGTTTTTTATGAAATCGGTAAACGATTTATTGTAGTCTACTAAATATAAGACGAAATATTCTATTTAACTTCTATTTATTTGAGTTCGTTAAGTTAGAATTATTGTTTCTTTTTATTAATTATCAAGCCATCAAAATGTATGAGATCTCAAGAAAAAGAATTATTAATAAATTATAAAGAGCGTATTAACGTGGAGCGTCGGGGGCTCATTGGTGTTGACTGTTGCCTTCCGTTTTGAAAGGCCCTGGTATAAATCCCACCACGTACCAATGTGTTTTCAAATTTTCGAAATAATATGTACGTTATCCCACCTTTTTATATACGGGCCAAGTCTAACTTTCATTGTGACGGCGTTTGTAAATTAAGAACTCCTATTATTTCTTTGCCCCGTAATTTCGTAACATAAATCTGAATTTCGGAGCTAATAAGATGCAAACAAAAAGTGGAGTCCGTTATTAATTTGTAGGACAATAAGCCAGCTATCCCGGGTAATGGACGACTGTTCGGTAAACTTGGTCGGACACCTGATGCCGAGGACTTAGCTGAATGTTGGAATTGAGGTGTAATGTAGGCGTATAGGTGAACTTATTAAGTGGGTTTGATCGCCAGGAGTTATTTTATTTAATTGAGATTGAATAAATTAACAATTGACGACCCAATTGGTGTAATAGATGAAACGTCTGCAATTATACCATTGGTGCCAGTTTCGATCCCCGGTAGTACAAACATTTGTGTGTATGAACATGTCTGTATGTATTGGTTTGGGTGATTTCTGTGTATAATATATTTACAAAAAGCAGTAAAATTATATACGCATGTTCATTCGTTGTTTAGTATCCATATTACAGGCGAATGCTTAGTTTGGGCAAGATGGCGCTGTATGAATGTCAGTGGATATTTATTTATTAATGCAACGCCATAAAGATTTTTTAACTAAGCATATAGCCCTAATGTATGCGTTATCCGAAGGAGTACTTTAAGTTGAAATAGGAGAGAGTAAAGAAAATCTACGAAGAGAACAGAGGGTGATTTATAAAATAATCTTTTATGTGTGAATTTGTGTATATGTCCTGAAAAATGTCTCTTTCTTTTTTTTATTTGGTCTTTATTAAAACATGTTTAATAAATCGATGTATATAGTAATTCAATTCCATGTAGTTAAAAGCTTATTCAGGCGTTTCATTACATTTTGAACCTCGTTATCATCCCAATCAACCTACACAAAATTAAGACTAAAACACCAAAGTCAACACCATGACCAGCGATTTCCATATAGAGCCTTTGAGACCAACATTTACGCTGACAACAGTCTCGGTCCGTAATTCAGGCGTCCGCTGACCGGGCTAAGCGTTACGGGTCATTACGCGGCGCGCGCGTACGGCACTTGTGGGCGTTATAAACGGGATGTAAGGTGTGGTTACGCCGAATGACCCCTTTGCGCGTCTATAGTATGCAAGAGAGATTCAAGACTAATGACGATCTAGAAATATTTTTTGCATGATATTTTATCATTGTAAAAAAAAACTATTTCTAATAAGCTGAAAATGTTAGGATGCAGCTACTGTTGCCTACAATTCATAAGTGAAAAAGTTAAATAAGAAAATTGTTTTTATCCCTTAAAGGCTAATTTTTCTACATAGTATCAAACTCAGTCTCCGCTATCTGTAGATTCAGCATTTAAATCACGCTACATATTTTGATGCGGTTGTTTTAATAGATGTAATGATCATATAAGCCTTTGATACTACTAACATGTACGCTGATAACAGTCCGGGTCCGTAATTCAGGCGTCCGCTGACCGGGCTAAGCGTTACGGCGTCATTACGCGGCACGCGCGTACGCCACTTGTGGGCGTTATAAACGGGATGTAAGGTGTGGTTACGCCGAATGACCCCTTTGCACGTCCGCTATGTGCAAGATAGAACCAAGAATGATGTAATACTTATTTTATGTAATAATATATTCATAATTTAAAGACTATTTTGGATAAGCTGATAATGATGGTAAGTAGCTATTGGCATTTAAAATACATAAGTTAAAAATTAAATATTTCATTTACGTACATAGTATTTTACGTAAATAACTGACTGAACTATTACAACGAAACAGTCAGTATTTAACCATTTTTTTCGAATAGAAAGAATCCATAATACGCTATCACGTTAACTCAATTGTATATATCAAGTACTAATTCTAGGATATAAAATGGAAAAACACAATGTTCTTGCTTGATAAAATAAGCGATAATTTTCACAGAAGCTAAGCATAAGGTACTATCACAAGAGTACCTCATCAAAGCCATTTACAATCTGCTCGTGGTATTATGACATTGCGAGTTTGCACGAGATAATGCTGTAATGGACCTTTAATCTTGCAAAATCTCAGCCAACCAAGTACTTGTAGTGTCAACCGCTAAACTAAGCTCCAGTACTCTTTTGCCGATCAATTGTGGTAAAACGATAATAGATCATGATATCAATGGTTTTATTTATAATTAATTTAAATAATATAGAAATTCTAACAATAACAGAGCAAGCAAAGTGATCAGTCACTCGGTAAATATATCTCAAATCATTATTGTGTCAAGATAAGCTTTAAAGGTATCTACTTTACCAAGGTTTTTGGACCATGTACTCCTATCAGGAACTACTCATAATTATTTTAATAATATTCAAACGTATATGACCTGTACGAGCAGAAGTGTTGTCCGGCTCGATGGTCTAAAATATATTGGCGGGAAGTACAGACATCCGAATATACAATTAGACTGGACAAGCCGCCAAGTTTATAGCAGTCCCAGTGTCGCAATTTCTTTTCGGTTCTTACCTGTGAAAAGTTATTATATTTCTTGGTAAATTTATTGATTCATTGCGATGATGGCATGTTACAATTGCACAGGATGGCAAATTGGAAAAAACCGTAATTTCTTCTAATATTCGTGCGTCTTGACTCGTCTTACAGAGCGTAAACTGGCAGCCAGTGTATGCTCGTTGAGCTTACATATGTCCCACTTTAAACGCGGCTTGCCCTATCTCCTGTATTGGGAAATCTGTGGCGGGAAGCGTTGGTTGTAAGGCAACGCCTCCCGGACCAAACAATACCAAAGCTATCAAAATTATTGAAAGTGCTATTAGTTTGAATGTTCATGTATTATATTGTAAGATCTACCTTAAGTAACGTGATGTATTTAAGAAACCATATTTAATCGTCCGTACATAAAGTCACGTCGATCCATAATAATTTGCATTAGGATCCGATTATAACGAAAAGGGCATCATATGCTGTTCTCCTGTGTTTTTAATTTTAAAAGTGTATTTTGTAATTGTATTTCGATATGTAAAAATTAAAATTGAATTTCGTAATCCCATTTTTTTCTGAATGGATAACAAAATCTGAACTTTAATTAAAACCCAAAATCCTGATTTTGAATTTTTTTTGACTCAAGAATGAATGGCTTTTAAATCTCAAAGTTTGACATTTCAAGCATTCTATTAAATAAGGGATTAGTTTATGTTCTTGTATTGCATAACGTGGTCCTACGGGTATTCATGTGCGACATTAGGCAAGCGTTCTGCGCGCCTTTGTTTTGCTATATTTTTTTCATGAGATGTGCGCCCCGAGGCGGATGATAAAACTACGATTTACGTTTATTACTAAGATCAACTGGGTAGACTGTTGTCTTATTTAAGTAAAGCACTCGAGTAACTTCGCTGTTGTTAATATTGATAAGTTATTTATTTACTAATACTTCATACTTGACACCGGTATTTTAAATTTCTCTTCTTTTTCTTTCTCTTCTTATAGTTTGATAGCACTTATGTGAATGTATGTATATAATATTTCATCCAAGGTATATGCGTAGATACTGTTTATATGTATGTATTGTGTATGTATGTTTGAAATTATATTTATTTTATATTATTTATATAACTTAGGTTTAACTTTGCACAGCCAATTAATCATTATTAAGAAACATACCTCTGAAGGTTGTCTGGAAGAAATTGCTTTTTAGTAATAAGACCGCCTTATTTGTACACTTTTTGTCTTGTCCATGTTTTCCCTTGTAATATGTTTTATGTGCAATAAAAGTTTATTATTATTATTTATTAGATACACAACAGCATTACAGTAAATAAGGCAAGGCCGGCAATGCATTTCAGTGTTCATTGGTATTGCACATGTACATGAGCGCGGTGTCATTTACCATTAGATGAGCCGTTTGCCTGCTATAGCATAAAAATATAGAATTTAAACATGAAATGGTGTTAAGGTTTTAGAGAATACTGTATCACCAGAACATGTGTATACAGCACGATTATCCTTACCCATTGGTACATCATTATGCAAACAATAAAATGAATGGAAAGTGAGTTAAGCTAAGTAATTAAAAGTAGACATAATGGAAAAAAATACATTAATGAATTTAATTCAATTAAATTTATAATTCCAATTATAGAACTTTTCCATTTAGTGGCAGTCGAATTGCAGATGTCAGAGCTTCGGTGTAATTTTGAGATAGGTTAGATTCCTGACATAATATTTATTGTTTTCGTTCAATAAAGTATTCATCATTTGTATTTAGAACAATTAAATTAAAACAATATTCAAATATAAATACAGTTTCAAAATATTTTTTTGATCAAAAATATTATTTGAAAACAATGCATTACTTACATTAATTATTAAATGATCAATAAATCAAAGTAACTTTAAAAGTAACTCTAACAATAGGTACTGTCTTCAATAATAGTAAGTCGAGAGTAAAAAGGTATTTTAGAGGTCAGCGCTCTTAAATTTACGCATCGTCTATATTTAATACAAAACAAGGCGCTGTGTAACGCGGGCGTATTCAATGTAAAAATGATAATAATATGGCTTTGTCTAGAAAACGGTGATAAGGGTACATTTAGTACCTAGTAAGCATCATGTGAGATCTTGATATCTGGTGCAAAATGTAAAGACCTATAGGACGTGAGGATATAAACGCAATATGTCACATGCATGTAGCAAAATACTTATTTTAATATTACAAAAAACGCTCAAATTCATGCCAATTCGCCGGGAGGATTCATTTAGGCTATTCAGCATCTACAAGCCCTTCCGATGATTCTGCAACGATGACGATATCGTCAGCAAAACGAAGATGAGAAATATACTCTCTATTGACGTCGACGCTACGTTTAGACCAGTCCAGGGTCTTAAAACATCCTCCTATTCATTTCAGCGATATAACATTCCCCTGTCTCACTAATAACATGCTATGAAATAATATATTTAAATTTACTACTCCATATTTATGAGCGTCAGTGGCTCAATGGTGTGGACTGTCGCCTTACATTGAGAGGGCTGAGGTTGAAATCCCGACACGTACTAATGTGTTTTCGAATTTTCGAAAATATATGTACGTTATCCAATGCTCTTACGGTGAAGGAAAACATCGTGAGGAAACCTTCATGTACGCCTGCAAAGAGATTCGAAGGTTGTGTGTGAAGTCGTCCAATCCGCACTGGGCCCGCGTGGACGACTAAGGCCTAATCACTCTATACAATAAAATGCCTTATTTTTTACCAAAAGTGCACCTTATTTTAAATCGTTTCACTTTTGTTAATTTTGCAGTATTGTATTTTTAAATACACTGAAACCAATAAATGTTAGGGCAATTGATGATACTGAGTAATGACGTCACAAATCACTAATCTCATACAAAATATATGGAAACGATCCTTTTTGGCAGTACATAAAAAGTACGTCAACGATTATTGGTGTTAACTACCCAATTTGATTTCTACATCAGTAAATAATAGTTAAAACATTGAAAAGCGAAATACCTTTTCACAGTAACCCAAGCAACGATGTAAAACATAGAGCCTAAAGCACTGAGGAATTTTGATGAGTTGAAATACCCGTGTGTTCCACGTATGACGCGGCACTAATGCATCCGACAGGTAATTTTCTGCTCCAAAGAGCTCCTTAAAATAAATCCCTGTTCCTTAAAATACTTCCGTCAGGTTAATTATGATTGTGCCGTGATGTANCTAATGCATCCGACAGGTAATTTTCTGCTCCAAAGAGCTCCTTAAAATAAATCCCTGTTCCCTTAAAATACTTCCGTCAGGTTAATTATGATTGTGCCGTGATGTATTGGGGATTGAGTGGGTGTAAAATCGGGGGGACTTTTATTAAATACATTCTTATGTGTGTAATGTGTACTCGTTTTACACAGTCGTGAAGTTACACAATTTCCTTCGCATACATGAGCGGAGATTGGATTCTTTGGAACCATTACGGTTTTGTAACTTGGCTTATTTTATTTTTGATAATGTGATGAATTTTGTCGAAGTATTTATTAATGTTTATTAATACTTCGACAAAGCGAAGTTGGGAGCGTCGGGAGTCATTGATGTGGACTGTTACCTTCCGATTTGGAGAGTGCATGTTCAATAAATTTATTTGCAAAATTACATGTATGTTTAACCGATGCTCTTACTGTGAAAGAAAACATCATAAGGAAATCTGCGTTCGCCTACGAAGAGAGGTTTTGCGAGAAGTCGGCCAATCCGCACTAGTCCCGCGTGAACAACTAAGTCCTATGTATCCGGACACGGATAGACTCGTGCTCCTCAGTGGGACCGTGTAATGAGATGACGATGATGATGATAATTTACCATCTTACATATATGATAATTAAAATCTAACAATACAACTATTTCAACATGATTCATATTTTAAACTATTCAATAAAAACTCTGAATAAACCTACTAGGTATGAAGACCAACAATAATATATTGGGAAGCAATTAAAATTAATGTACAAGTTGTCCTTAATATTGATTATATTTTTATAGATGATTACTTTGTTATTATAATATTATCTCTAAGTATAAACCTTGAAGTAAATTGACAATTATCGTATCAAACTTTTCATTATACGTAACCAAATTATATATAAACCAAATAATTCACATCGATGATTCAAACAAAAATACGAAGTTTTTCAAATTATTTATGCAAGTAGCTTCAGAATAAATTATCTCTCAGGCTCTAATTGAGTTCTTTTAGATCTTAGAGGATATTTTCTTTCTCACCGGTTTCACTTCGCTTTAGCTTCCATCTTGAATTCGCAGACGTTATTTCCAAACTTGTACGCCAAGTTGAAGTCTGTTTAATGTATTCGGCAGCTAGCTTTAGTAATTGCTCATCTGCCCTATCATAATATTATGGTTATTATGTTAATATGAAATTTAATAACAAAATGAAATTATGTGAAAATTCAAGTAGAAAATATGAATTGTTTTAATGAAAATAACTCAAAAATTAACTCGTTCACCAAGTTGCAGTCTGAATCATACAGTTAACAGTGAAACAACTTTTAAAGTTCGAACAAGTGGTGCAAATTTTCACGAACTCAATATTTTTATAGAATAAATTCATTCAAGGCTAATTCATATATCGAAAATTTAATAAAAACACGTGCAATCTGCAATGTGCACTTTTTCAAATACTGTTTAAATTTGTGTACCTAGGCAAATAAACGGGTTCTATTTGCCCTTAAGCAACAACTATTTCAGTGCTCTGAATAAAACATAAAAATGTAACGTTGCTGTTTTATTTTAAGCGATTTTCCGGGCGTAAATTATATTTACGTGCAGGCCGATACAGCTATAAACGTCATCGGGCGAGGTAAACGGCACCGCCGGGAGCGCCTGTGTCAGCTGTCGCGTGCTGTACGGGACATGGCAGAGGCTGACTGCGACATACCAAAAGGTGTTCTAGTTCAAATAAGATATTGATGTTATGACGGCGTTACGTGCGGACGGTGTTAGGAGCGGGCGGCGTTACGAGCGGGCGGCGTTACGCGCGGATGACGTTACGAGCGGGCGACGTTACGAGCGGGCGGTATTACGAGCGCGGGCGTTACGAGCGGACAGCATTATGAGCGGGGGTGTTACGAGCGGCGTTACGAGCGGGCGACGTCATAAGCGGACGGCATCCGAAGTAAAACCTTAAAAGTTTACTATGAGACCTGAGCATCACGATGATTCAGTTTTTAAAATAGCAGTTATGAGCTACTAATATTACACACAAGATAAGGCTCAGTCATAAGGCGGAATGGGTAACTTTTAATGTACTGATTCACATTATTAAGAAAAAAATAAAACTGAATTTGACAAAGTTGTCCTAAATTAATATTTATTTTTATAAATCGCTTCAACTTTATGAATTCTACCTCAGTAGTACGGGGCACCATCAAAATTTACTTTATTAAAAATTTATCGCACGTATCGTTAGCGTTTCCAATATGGTCAAAGTGTATTTCAGAAATGTGTTATTAGGTTTGCAATTTCATGTTGAAATCAATATTCATTTCCTTTGACATAAACTTACCATGGATAGTATTATAGAATCAATTATTATTTACAAAAGGGTACGGGGTCATCATCAGCTCATTAAATGTCCCCTCCGAGGGGCACAAAAATACCCGTACGCGGGTGTTTAGGCTTTAGTCGTCTACGCGGGCCCAATGCGGATTACCCGACTTCACGCTCAACCTTTGAATCTCTTCGCCGGCGTGCGCAGGTTTCCTCACGATGTTTTCCTTCCCCGTGAGAGCATCAGATAAACGTACATATAATTTCGAAAATTCGAACAGATATTAGTACGTGGCGGGACCTGAATCTGCACCCTCCAGATCGGAAGGCAAAAAATCCACACCAATTAGCCAACGCTCTATGACCACAATACATTCCTGCAATGGCTTCAATGAAGGTATTATCATGCTCTCAAACCTCTATGACACAGAAGAGCCTGAAAAAGGTATTTACAATTTCTCCCCTGGGGTTGTGTCAGTTTCGCGCGAGTGCTGAAAATATGCAACGTCGATAGTCCACAGCGATAGCGCGAAATATTGCCGCGCCTGGCCACTGCGCCGCTTATCAGGACTCCAATTCCGAGAATTTCAAATTTCGCTTGTAGGATCATTATTATATCACAATAGTAAAATTTTGCATTCATTTGTTCTGTTTAACGGTAGATTTTAATTAGTAACACCATTTTGTATTTCATTTTACTAAAACGATTGCGATTTTAAACCGTTAACACAGAAGTAGAACCGGAATACCAAATTTACAATTGGATTGTAAATAACCGTAATGGTAAAAGTTTAGTGGGATTGAGGCCCAGTTTAATATCTGCATTGAGGTATGAATGCTCTTATGAAATTCCTGTATGTATGGTTGCATCGGTATGAAACGTTTATGTGGGCGTTATTGGTATGGTTTCATCATATTCGGCTTTGGCATTCAGACTTTGCCAAGTAAAAAATATTATTTTAAAAATCTTTTTTTTGTTAAAAAGTGTACAAAACGGTCATGACGCTCACCTGATGGTAAGTGACACGCCTGACCATGACAAAGCGGCATTGATGACGACTAATTGAAAAACAGTTATTATTCTCCACCAATGCCGCATTACGCCCGTCACCCCAGATAACATACATAGTAGTAGGTAACATATTAGGTCTCGTATACCCGGTAATTTTACTAGATAAAGTACCCTCATCCCAAAATACAGAAGTGCAAAACATTTCTATTACACGGGAAGATATAATATGGCATTGCAATGGTAGTTGGTACCTTCCTAGACGACTCAGTACTGTGTCTACCACCTAGTAAATTTTTATTATTTTTTTGAAAATAAAAGTACCTAGTCTAAGTTATTCCAACAGCTATCAGCCAAAAATTCCGTCCAAATTGGTCGAGCCGTTTCAGAGATAACCCAGATCAAACATAAACCGACAAAATATTTCTATTTTGTGAATGCACCGAATGTAAATGCATATACAGAAAGGAAGAAATGGTTATTTAAATATTACAAATAGACACTCCTTTTTAATTTATGAGTATATGTATAGATGACAATCTGTCCATTTTTTATTCAAGGATCAATTTAATTCATAATAATATGTTATCGGAGCGTCGGTGGCTCAGTGGTGTAGACTGTCGCCTTCCTACCGGGAGGGCTGAGGTTCAAATCCCGATACGTACCAATGTATTTTCGAATTTTCGAAAAATATATGTACGTTATCCGACGCTCTTACGGTGAAGGAAAACATCGTGAGGAAACCTTCATGCACGCCTGCGAAGAGATTTGAAGGTTGTGTGTGAAGTCGTCCAATTCGCACTGGCCCTGCGTGGACGACTAAGGCCTAATCACCCTATACGGGTACGCTCGTGCCCCTCGGTGGGGACGTTTAATGAGCTGATGATGATGATGTTATGACCTAGCCAACTACATGATTCAATTTATGTATGTCTCATTTGCTTTCACTGTCATCCATCTATAGGTATTTTTTATGTGATGTGAGTTTCTGACCAGCTGTAGATCGGGCACAATATATAAAAAAAATACTATTATATATTTTAAGCAGAATGTTTCAATAAAAAACTATTTTCTAAAGAATGGAAAATATTTTATAAATAACAGATACTGGAGGAAGTAATGACAAGATCTGTATAATGACCAATGTTCCTTTCTAGGAACCCAAGGGACTTCGTTGGATATTCGCGTTGATTAAAACTTTTACAACGGCCTTTCTAAAAACCATTTTGGTCCGGTTCGACCGTTGTCGTTCTATGTTTATAACATGATAAGCCGCGAACATTTATTATAATATTATGGGTATATGTGATTTTTGTTGAATTTCCTAAAAAATACTTTTTAGCCGCCAGGAGATCCGAAACAATGAAAACTCAATGGTTTTTGGTCAATTTGAAGGGTTCATAGCTTAACCAGGAAATCATCATAAAAATACGTAAATAGTAACCGATCAAGTAAGGTATTTATAACATGTACATTTTATTTTATGAAGTGAACAGGACGGTCAGGACGCTCACCTGATGGTAAGTAAGTGTTACGCCTGACCATGACAGAGCGGCATTGAAAAAGATGAATAACTGATAGACAGTTATTAACTTATTATTCTCCATCAATGCCGCACTGCACCCGTCACCGGAGAAAACAGATGTTTTTTTTTTATTTTTTTATTTTTTTATTTATTAGGTTCACCAACAACATAACATTAGTCTTACATTAAGAATATTAAATTGCAATACACCATATGATCTAAATGTTAAGTTTCTTACAGGTAAACACAACATTCTTAATTTAAAGAGCTTCTTTTGAAATATATTATAATGGTTAAATGTGTACTTAAAACTACGAATAATATTTTTTCTGAACAACTGTATTGAGTCGTAATGGAATATAGTGTTGTCACTACATTCATTGTATAATCTAGTCATTCGGCAGAGGTGAGTTAAAGCCAAGTTGTTCGGCGTCGGAAGACGAAGGGAGTAATTGGTCTCCCGGTAAACGAATCGGTACTCTAAAGCGTATTTTTGTAAACAATTCTGACAATTAATGCTTATTTCTTAATAGTTTATACAAAAAAAACTAAATCACTACATCTCTTCGTTTGGATAGTTCCATAATCTTAAAGTAAGATAATCTAGTTTTATATTTTACATTTCTACCCCCCATTCCCACTGAATATGACAAATGCCGAACGAATCGCTTTTGTATGCGCTCTATTCTGAGAGAGTGAGTTGCAAAGTGAGGACGCCACACAACACTGGCGTATTCTAAAATACTTTTTACGAGGCTGTTGTATAAAACAATTTTAGTCTTAATGTTTTTAAAATGTTTGCTTATTCTTATCAAAAATCCAAGCATCCTGGAAGACAGTTTGATTACCTTTTCAATATGTAAAACAAAGGTGAGCTTGCTGTCTATTAAAGCTTGTTAGGTCTCTTACACCCGATAATTTTACTAACACAAAAACACTTAAAAAACAACACTATGTTATAACTACGATGCTATTATTACGGCGAAGGAAAACATCGTGAGGAAAAATGCGCACGCCTGCGAAGAGATTCAAAGGGTTGTGCGTGAAGTTGGCCAACCCACCCTGGGTCCGCTTGGACGAGTAAGGCCTATACATCCTTTACGGGAAGGCTCGCGGAGACTTGTAATGAGCTGACAATGAATGATGAAGTGTGATATAATTCTTAAAATATTATTCGGAAAATTTTGCAACCAACTAATTTCTAAAACTTCTTCAAGCCTTATACCAACACTGCAAATACCAGACGGCGTATTTACCTTGATCAATCCGTCGGCTTCCACCGAAAATTGCTGATAGAATCCGATTATACATTCCGAAAGTTATTGTTTAACGCGAGCTCCCGTTTGATTGATTAAGCAGACGGAATCCAATTAAAACGATTAACTTTGCTGATTGCTAAATTCATTCATGTTATTCCGGACTTACGGTCTTCACTGGTTCTTTTGAACAATTTCAATAAACGTCAACGCAAGAATAGCCCCCATTGTTTCAGGTAGATTTTAGACACGCTGAGCGGCAATTATATCACTTTTTAATTTACTTTTCATTATGAAGAGTTTTAGATAGAAGAGTTTTAATAACTGAATATATATTGGCATATTACCGGGAACAAACCCTAATTGAATCAAAAATTT